>PITA01014462.1:0-53520 GCA_004023965.1 Spilogale gracilis | reverse complement strand
AAGGGCTGTATCTTTTGCACCCTCTTTTAAGACACCTCTTGTTTTCGTGGTTAAGCCATAAGAAGTCTTACTGGTTTGTGTCACTACTGAGACTAATATAAGATCCTACCTGTCAAGGACCAGATGATAGCCATACTGAACTAAAAAAAAAAAAAAAAAAAAAAGAAAAAAAAAAATTTCAGAGTGCTCTCATCCTACAGAAAGACGAAATAAGAGAATACAAAAGAATGTAATGGCAAATTTTAGAGTCTGCCTTAATAAGGTGAAAGAACAGAAATTAGACTTAGTATAAAAACTGGCATCCAGGGGCGCCTGGGGGGCTCAGTTGGTTGAGCGACTGCCTTCGGCTCAGGTCATGATCTCGGAGACCCGGGATCCAGCCCCACATCGGGCTCCCTGCTCGGCGGGAAGCCTGCTTCTCCCTCTCTCACTCCCCCTGCTTGTGTTCCCTCTCTGGCTGTGTTTCTCTCTGTCAAATAAATAAAACCTTTAAAAAACAAAACAAAACTGGCATCCACATCCAACATAAACCCTCTTTCTTAAAATCCAGCCCCATCTCCTCAGCAAATTCCCTTCCTCTGAAACCCTTCCCCCTCCTCAGAAAAATCCTTCAAACACCTAATTGCCTATTTTGGTTTTCCTTTCCCTACAGGAATGACAAAGAGCACTCCAGCCTAATCTCTAGGTCCACAGTACACAGGTTACTCACAGGACTGCTGCAAGCCAGGAGGTGAATTTAGCAGAAGCAACCACACTACAGTAAGGCTTGCTTTGCTGGGCTCTATAGTCACGTTCTGCCAGCTGTAGGCCTTCTTAGGTAATATCCTTTGTGCATATAGCCTAGATCCTCCCAACCGTAAAGAATTCATATCCCATGAATAGCAACATCTTTTAAATCATAGCCCATCTAACTCCACTTTCAGAAGATCCAACCAAATTTAAAGAGAAATTAAAAAGGTGAATGAATGGCCATTCAGAGCTCCACTCACAAGGAACTTGTTTTGCTGCTAAGAAGTATACTTCCCACCCACAATTATAATACAGTTATCAGACAAGCCAGGGCCCCCCTGGGGCGGGGGTAACAGGGGGGGGGGACTACACACACACACACACACACACACACACACACACACACAAGACAGGTGGCCCAAAATTCTCCCAGGCCTCCTGCAAATGACTAAGAAATGTCTAGGCTGAGGGCTGATATTCAGGGGCTAGTGACATTAGTAGAGGCTTTCCTCTCTAAGGTGAATCAGTTTAAGGTTAAACTGTGTGCCCAGAAAGGAGAACATCTGAAGGTCTCCACTGAACACTTTAGAGACTTTTCAAAGGCATACTTCACTAAACCCTGAAGTTCCAGAACACAGAAATATTTTAATTTCCATCTTAGTAGGGTACTTTCTCCCTAGTTTAAAAAGACAAATTCAAAATAGCATGCTTAGTTAGGCTAGACAACCTTGAACTATTACAGTGGAAGTAGCTACCCAATCCTTTGAAGAGAGTCTCACAAGAATGCAAGAGAAAGGGGCTTAACATCAGTAATTCTTGTATCTTGAGAGAACCAAAAGCTTAACCTCGAGAGTAAATCAAAACACACTCAGGGGTGCCTGGGTGGCTCAGGGGGTTAAAGCCTCTGCCTTCGGCTCAGGTCATGATCTCAGGGTCCTGGGATCGAGGCCCGCATCGGGCTCTCTGCTCAGCAGGGAGCCTGCTTCCTCCTCTCTCTCTGCCTTACTTGTGATCTCTCTCTGTGAAGTAAATAAATAAAATCTTAAAAAAAAAAAAAGTTGACTGCTATAAAAATAGCCTATCAAGTTCATTAGAGAACAAAGCCCATCTAAACCAGTATTGGGGTATTCATAATACCCCACAAGAGCACAAGAGCTAAAAAGGAAACACAAAAAGATATTTCAAAGCTTAAAATCCATGAGATGGAAATGGACAAAAACCTCACAAAATAGGGCGCCTGGGTGGCTCAGTGGGTTAAAGCCTCTGCCTTTGGCTCAGGTCATGATCCCGGGGTCCTGGGACGGAGGCCCACATTGGGCTCTCTGCTCAGCAGGGAGCCTGCTTCCTCCTCTCTCTCTGCCTGCCTCTCTGCCTACTTGTGATCTCTCTCCCTCTGTGTCAAATAAATAAATAAAATCTTAAAAAAAAAATAAAACACCTCACTCAAATCCTTCCCTGTTCACCTTCAGACATTAGCAGATGGTGAAAAAGATGAAGACCCTGGAAGTACAGTTGTCCTGTGCATGAGAAAAAGTAAAAACTTAAATAGTAATTACACTAGACTTCTGATAAAAGACAGAGATCCCAAACTCATCAAAAATGTACATTCTTTCACTATCCCTTGAAAGTATAAATCTTACTGTTCTCTTTAAAAATGTAAACACCATAGCAATAACTAAAACACAGCCCACAATCTCCTAAGATGAAGGGGAAAAAACAGGTGTGGGGCATGCTTTTTTAAAATACAAATTGCTAAAAAGGCTCCCTTGCCCAATCTATTCCACAGCTTCCATAATATTACTTCTCATGGACAAATACAAATAGTAAAAGTCTTCTCCATGTGAGGCACCTGGGTAGTGCAATCAGATGTGTGACTCTTGATTTTGGCTTGGGTTATGATCTCAGGTTCATGGGATCAAGCCCCACATCAGGCTTCACATTTGCCAGGGAGTCTGCTTGAGATTCTCTCTCTCCCTCAGCTCTCTGCCTCTACCCTCCACACTCATGTGCACTCTCTCTCTCTAAAATAAATAAATCTTTAAAAACAAACAAAAAAGTCTTCTCCACAAATATTAGTAAAAGGCTTTAAACATTTAAGTGGGTAACCTTAACTTGCTCCTCTGCCAGAAACACAATTATTTCTAAACTAGTGAGTTTGTATTATACCTGATTCACAGCTAAAATTTTAGAACAGAAACCACAGGTGGATCTCTATTTGTGTCTGTGAGTTTACATATGTCTAAGAATGTATGTTATATATATGTGATATTTTTCTACCACCAGATGGTATTGACAAAGTTAATTTGTAAAGAGCTCTATTTAACTAGCCTAAAGACACACAACTGCTTATCATTAAGCATTTCTAAAACTCAGAAATATGACAGAAACTAACACAAATGTTTTTCAAGTCACATGACCTAGGATAATTTTTGGTAAATAAGAGCTAATTTAAGTATGTCGGTTTAATTAATACAGACATGTCTTTAAAGTTATCAGCACTAAGTATAATACTTTTATTCTACTTAGCTTTCCTAAAAGTCAAAAAAGCTCATGTTATAACTTAAAATCTGGCATCAAGAAAAATAACTGAACATGATGGCTAACTAATTTAATTGTTCATGAATTCTTCATAAATAATCTAAATTCAGTTTAGATACTTTAAATACTTTAAAAACAAGTGAATTAAACAGAAGTGGGAAAAGAGGTTTTAGGTGAACTTTCCAGCAATAATTATGTTTTATGGTATATCTACTTTTAAAAAGTTTCCCAAATTTAGGGTAACTTCCACCAATAGTTTTGCTAAGTTAGCTTAAATGATGGAAATTCACTGGATACCTAGATTATTTCCAAATAAGATAAAATACTGAACATTAGTTATTGACCACAGGTTTATTTACTTTTGGCTTTATTACATAGAAACTAAAGATAAATTTGGGTGTTGTTAGGTGTGTCTTCTGCCACACTGAAAGACTGTATTATGAGGCGGCTTGTAAGTCTAGAAATTATAAAATGTACTCATAAACTTGCCAGTAACACACAACTGTCCACTTCTTAATTTTCATTAGAAATTAACTTTTTAAGGGTCTGAAATTCAAATATAGGTAAGTAAAGCTACTAGAAATAACTAGGGAAATATCTGTATATGCAACCAAAGTAAGATGTGTGTTCTTGGCAAGCAAAGGGATGAGGGGTGGAGATGCATTTTATTGAGGGAAAAGAAGGTAATTTTGTCCTAAAGTAAAGTTGGTTATTTCAGAAGGAAAAGAGGAAAAAATAGAGTCAAAATCTGAATGTAGATTTTTAAAAAAAAGTTGTAGAAGGTTTATGGAAAAGGAATCTTGAGAAAGAAATTTTATGTGTGGTCAAGCAGGCTAAGACTGGAATGGGTTTAATTAAAAATGAATTTTAATATCAAAAGTCCTGGTACAATCAGAATGTGGTTATCTCTTTGTTAAAAGGACAAGGTTTTTTTTTTTCTTTAGTAGTTTATTTATTTGACAGAGAGAGAACGTGCACACAAGAGAGCATAAGCAGAGGGAGCTGCAGAGGGAGAAGAAGGTTCCCCGCTGAGTAGGGAGCCCAATGCAGGGCTCCATCCCAGGACCCTGAGATCACGTACTGAGCCAAAGGCAGATGCTTAACTGACTGAGACACCCAGATGCCCCCAAAGTACAAGGTTTTCTGAACTTTTGGTCTGTTGTTGGTAACTGATGGTGAAAAGTTTCTTTACCTTTTAGGTAAATTTGCCTGGAAAGCAAAGATTTTGTGTCTTACCAAAATAATTTACTGTGCTTCATGTTGTCTTTCTCATGTCTTTGATTATTTAAGAAAACTCAATCTTCTGAATATGAAGACTGTAACTTCTGTATACATCTTTAAAATCTTCTATTGTGGGCACCTGGGTGGCTCAGTGGGGTAAAGCCTCTGCCTTCAGCTCAGGTCATGATCTCAGGGTCCTGGGATCAAGGCCCGCATCGGGCTCTCTGCTCAGCAGGGAGCCTGCTTCCTCCTCTCTCTCTGCCTGCCTCTCTGCCTACTTGTGATCTCTCTCTCTGTCAAATAAATAAATAAAATATTTTTTAAAAAATCTTCTATTGTAAGTATGGTTAAATAGATAATTAAAGATTATTTCATAATGACCCATAATCCTATTTAGTCTAACATTCGAAGCTTTTGATGCTTGACAAACTTCACAAAAATCAAATTCTAAACAAAGTCTTTTGACCTTGAACTAACTTTAGGATTTTTCAGAAGGTCCTAGCACATCTCAAAAGATGTGTTCTCTTTCTTGATGAAAAAGAGAGAGAGAGAGAGATGTTACATAAATTAGGCTTATCTGGTGTGTTAAATTACATGAGAAGCACTATCAAATAAGTGATAATAAACTTTCTTAGGTTATATTATATAGGTAAGGGTTATTGATGTAAGTGTTCTAGAAATTTTATGAAAGTTATTAACTGTTATTATGTAGCCACCCAGGGCGCCTGGGTGGCTCAGTGGGTTAAAGCCTCTGCCTTCGGCTCAGGTCATGATCTCAGAGTCCTGGGATCGAGGCCCGCATGGGGCTCTCTGCTCAGCAGGGAGCTTGCTTCCTCCTCTCTCTCTGCCTGCCTCTCTGCCTACTTGTGATCTCTCTGTCAAATAAATAAATAAAATCCTTAAAGAAAAAAAAAAAAAAGATCCAGCAAAGCAGATTAAGAGTCTATATAGTCAATCACTATTCTTGCTGCACTTATCTAAATAACCAGGCCAAGTTTAATGCAATCAAATTAGATTTACTGTTGATAAAAAGAAGGTGATTACAGAGAGAAAAGTTATGTTTCAGTAACAGACCTTTGCGGGTATCAAATTCTAGCGCTGTTCATTGTTTTTAAGGTTCTGTTTGTGACCTATAAAATGAACTAGATCCTGAATTCTTCTAGTTCCCTCTGATACTAGGCTACAGTGACTCTCCAAACTAACAATTCCAGTTTTTCTCTCACACTTCTGACTTGGAATCCTTGAAATTAACACTGCTCTTTTCCGGAAGCCTGCAAGCTAAAGTGGGTCCACTTGATATAAACTATGGAGAAATCTCCATGCCTCTTGCCGTGTAGGACACTCAGAAAGATCGCCAGAGACATTCAACCGCAAACCAGGAAAATCTATGTCAGAGTGCCCCTCTCTCTCCTTGCTCTGGCTGAAGATGCTTCAAGCCTGACATCTGGAAATCTCAACTGGCTCCTCCTGGAACTCAGAAACTGGGATTACAGTCTCCTCTAACTAACCACGGTTTTCTTGTTTCTACAAAACAAATAAGTTTTATTACTGCTTATTACTAAAGACCTGACTGTTTTCCTGACGTGAATTTATCTGAACTGACTTATTGTCAGGACAAACAGATGGGTGCAGTGGGATGGAGTCATCTACCAACTGAATGTCTGGACTGTAAGAGTTCTCAGGGAAGTTTCAAAGGTGAGACTGAAGTGCAGCAGAATCCACACTGCTCCACTATTGTGGTTATTTTGAGTTGAAGGCGATCAAGGTCTACAGACTCAGAATGAGGTGTTCTGCTGTGCCCTCTCTCTTAACTGCCTAAAATTTGGACAGAGGGCCGGTACCAGGAAGATAACTAATATCAAAGATAACTTTTTGTGTGAAAAAGTCACATATGCCTGGCATATGCATGCCATGGCCTGGCAAATATTTGTTCACCAAACATCTGCTCTTCTAGTGTTCCTGGGATTTGACCTAGACCTGTGTCCCCTCACTTCATAAGAATGGACTGTATAAGCCTCAACTGCCTGACTGCTGAGGAGCTTCTCTTATCTTTGGGACTTCCATACACAGGAAATGAAATTTGTTTTTCTCCTATTAATCTGTCTTAGAATATAACTAAATTGTGAGACAAGCCAAAGGACCTAGACTGGAAGAAGGAAAAGCTTTCCTTCCCTCCATTAGGAAAATAACTCTTACATCTTTGATACTAGTAAGCCTGAATTAAAACTGCTTTGTAGCATTGTAACCTGGAATAACACCTTTAAAAATAGGTAATGTTTAGCAAAATTCTCATCAGCCTTGTCACCGAGCGGCACTCCCGGAAACGGATCTTATGTCAAAAATACAACAGAAGCAAAAAGTTATATGAATGAATATATGCTCTCCTACAATGTTTTTTAAATAAAGCACAAAGAATCTGGAGATTAATCAATTGCCCAACAATGGAAATACTATATAAAAAATTATAGTGCATCAACACTATACTCTCTAATTTACTGCCTTGTAATGTAACAAATAGAAAGACAATGTGGACCCTGAGAAGATAATTGATATCACATGAAGGTAGACAATAAAACAATATGCCTACAAAAAAAACAAAAAAAACAAAACAGTATGCCTACCAAGATTACAATGAGGTAAAAAAAATAAAAATTAAAAAAGGGTTTGCATATGGTCAAGCCAAGGATAGACATATTCAGAATGTGGAAATAATTAATAATACACTAGAGTGACAGATTTATGGGAGAACTTTTCCATGTTTCAGTATTCTTTTAATAATACAGTAAATGCAATAGGAAGAAAATCTGGCACCACAGGATTATAAAATTGGCACAGAGACAGAAACAGCAGCCAGCATGTGAAGGAGGGAGCCAAAGAGAGCCAAATGTGACAGAGCCAGAGAGAGGAGTCTGAACAAATGCACTCAAAAGAGGTTACCAGCTTTAGAAAATCAGAAGGCTACTAGGGACCTCAAAAAAGCAGTCTCAGCAAAACAGCAGAGACATAACTCATCTGCAGAGCACGGATGTATAAATAACACAGAGGGGTGGCTATGATTCAGGCACTGCTGGGAAAGAAGCAGGTGGTGGTGTGGGGAAGAAGAGAAAGGTGACAGTAGTTTGGGGAAGGATCAGGGTTGGGCCAAGTGTTTTCAGGTTACAACCTAGGAGAGTGAATAATCAGTAAAGAGAAAAATTTAAATTTCAAGAGAGAAGGAACATCATCAACTAGCTCATGGAGGCCACATGGGGAAGGACTGGAGTTGCACGGAGTGGAGTGTGGCTTTTTCTTCTCACCCCCTGGAAGAGTACTACTCCACTTGTTTCCAGAGGTATTATTCCAGTAAAAATTTTCCTGTCTTCTTAGAATAAGAGACACATTAGAACATGTCTCCAAAAGGATCTGTAAATAATTCAAATAAATGACTCTCACAATGACTTCTAAAAAAGCTATAGGTCCTAAGTTCTACCCCAAATAAAATAATTGTGTTAAGAGTGACAATGAGTGTCTTGCACAGATCTAAAATTCACATTTGTCTTCATTTTAACATCACTGAAATCACGACCAATCTTATAACTGGTGGCATCTCAGCACTGTATCATAGTTTTAAAAGGCTGTGGGGTTTTTCCTTAATCACAGATAAAAAAATATGACATAATGAGACATAAAAAAAATGAAGTGTCTTACAAATTGCAAGCATCTTCCATTCAGTAAAACGTGGTGTCCCTCTGTCCTCGCAACTCAGTTAATTCCAGTTACCATACAATTACAATAGAAGCAAGGAAAGGGAAATAAAATCTTGGCAAATGCAATTTTAAACTACTTTATTTTATAAAAATATAAAACTGTGAACATTTGGCCAGGCACATTTCTGATTCTATCTATAATTAAATGATCCCCATGGTCCTGATTCAATAAAGTTTATTCATGCTCATAAATGTAACACATACACACACTTATGTTTCACAGCTCTCCATGTAACTGATAGTCATTTCACAGGAGAGGGAGAGTGGCATTTAAGAAAAAAGGATGAAATCAGCCTACTTTCATGTAAACATATACTTTAAAAGCAAATACTCTTCTATTGGACAAAAATCAGAGTCAAGCACATCTTTATTAAAAATATTAAATTTCATAGAAATACTAATTAAGGAACTATCACTCAGGACAATTTAAAGTACATATTCATATCTTTGCAAGTTTTCTGTAAATTCAAAGTTCCTCCAAACTTACTAAATAAGTAAGTACACACAGTCGACCTCCCAACAACATGGGTTTGAACTGCACAGGTCCACTTACACATGGATTTTTTTTTTTTTCAATAAACCCACTACAGTGCTGTAAATATATTTTCTCTTCTTGATGGCTTGCTTAATAACATTTTTTTCTGTAGCTTACTCTGTGGTAAAATACAGTTTTTATATATATATATATAAACTATGTGTTGACTGTTTTTGTTCTCAGGAAGGCTTCCAGTCAACAGTTGGCTATTAGTAGTTACACTCTGGGAGAATCAAAAATTGTATGTGAATTTTCAGCTGTGAGGGGGACTGGCACCCCAACCCCTAAGCTGTGCAAGGATCAACTTGAGTGTGTGTGTATACAAATATGTGTCTGTGTCTGTGTGTGTGTGTGTATGAAAACAAATTTTATTGGCAATTTCCCTGGTGTGTTTACCTCAACAAATGGGTTGTCTGGAAAGAAAAAGTGTAAGGAAAAATACTTAATGATATATTTACAACATTAAACACCTTTGGAAATTACCATAATTACAACAATTAACCACTCCAAACTGGCATGCACCACAAATTCTTTTAATGTTTTATGCAAATAAGGAAACCAATCTTGCCAGCCAATACATTTATTATACTCCTGCCTATACAATTGGAAACATACAAGATAATCAAGTCAATGAAATTAGCATCTTAAAATGTCTCTTCAGCACAATAAACTTGTGTTAGACCAGTGATTGTCTCATAAAATATTTTAAAGTGATTCTGAATATAAACAGCATCAATGGCAAAATACATACCATGCCAGAAAACTCCTTCAAGACTCTCTAGTTATATAACTATTATTAACTACTATTAACTGTATTAATTTAAAAAGCACTCCCCTACACTATCAAACATAGTAAGTCCAGATCTTCCAATTTTTAAATAATATTACTTACATCATTTGAGGATAAACTTAGACCAAGTTCACCGTGTTGACATATATTAAGCACATTTCTTCAATGGAGACCACAGGCATCAAGACTACAAAATTTCAAGACCATCAACTGGAACAGATGTTACATGATCATCATCATATCATCAAGCAAGAAATTACAGCTAATTTTGTCTTATGCCATAAAATTCTATACTTTCAGGATTTTTTAAACTGTCTTCTATAAAATGTAGACAATCAACATTTTCTTCCTTTTTTTACTTGCTAATTTGCTTTTATTCTATTTAAAAAAAACACTTTCTGATTATTTAATATAAGCAATGCATTATGTTAGAAGAAGTAAAGAAACAGTGCCTGCCCTCAAGAAAATTAGAATATATAGTAGAAAAAAATATAAATAACTTTAACATATGGCAGAATATGGTAAGTGCTAGAAGAATTTTATGAGAACACAAAGATGATAAAATTATACTAACCAAGAAGTATATTAGACCATAACTAGATCTGCATTATTGTAAGTGAAAAATATTCTCTCTGGACTAACAGGATCACCAGTAAAAAGACCTTACCAACACTGCATTTTAGTTTTCTCTAACATTTTTTAAACATTGACAGGTTTTCATATTTCATAAACCCACTACAGTTTATTCCTAACCTAAAAGCCAAGAAATTTTCTTTCTGACCCTTTAAAATATTCCAACTATACAATAATACTTATAACAGTACAATATTGTGATTTGTAAAAAACAGAAGATATATATTTGGTCACTCAGATAACCAAATATATATATCTGATATATTTTTGTTTTTTTTCCCAAGGTTCCTGGTTCAGGGCTCCCCACATCCTTGGAGTCTCCTACGTGATGAGAGCTTAAAGGTATCTCTAACATTATGTTAATGAGGTACCTTTTGTAATGCAATGAAGGAGGGGGGCTGGTAGCCAATGCAGCCAACCAAGCAGAGGACTGGACCTTTCAGTCCCACCCCCACAACCTCCATAGAGGGGAGACGGGCAAGAGAATGCTCAATGACAATCATGTGTGATGAAACTTCCATAAAAATCCAGAAGGTGGGTTCTGGGGAGCTTCTTAGTTGGTGAACACATGCAGCTCTGGGGACAGTGACATGACTAGAGGCCTGGAAGCTCCCCGCTCTGTTCCCCATAGGTCCCCCTAGGCATCCATCTCTTCATCTGGCTGTTGATTAGCATCCTTTAATGTTCTTTGTAATAAACAGATACTCTAGTCAGTAAATGGGTTTCCTGAGTTCTGGGTACCACTGTAGCAAATTAATCAAACCCAGTCTATCTAGTCTGTGTGTACAGGTATCAGAATAAGACTCAACTGTAAAACACCCAGCTGATACCCACAGAATTGCTTGGTGGTATGGGGAACCACTCCTCTCCCAGTGGAATTAGGTCCAGGAACCTAAAGAAAGAGTAAAACCAAAATTGCCAAATAAAAGCATCAGTCCCGGGATAACTGGGTGGCTCAGTTGGCTGAGCATCAGCCTTTGGCTCGGGTCATGATCTCAGGGTCCTGGGACACAGTCCTGCATCAGGCTCCCTGCTAAGCGAGGAACTCTGCCCACCATGCTCCCTGCTTATGTTCTCACTTTTTCTCTCTGACAAATAAATAAAATCTTTAAAACAAAATTAGAAAAAAAAAGGATCAGTCCTTGAAGGAAAAGAGGTTTTTAAGAACAATTATGGCCAACACAAAAGAATTCTAATTAACCATTTCCATGTCAGAATGCCATATGCAGATGAAAAAAAAAGTAAAAGTAAATGGATTTTTTTAAGTAAACCTTTATAAAAAAAAAATTTTTTTTTAAGATTTTATTTATTTTATAGAGAGAAACACAGTCAGAGAGGGAACACAAGCAGGGGGAGTGAGAGAGGCAGAAGCAGGCTTCCCACTGAGCAGGGAGCCTGATGTGGGGCTCGATCCCACGTCTCCGGGATCATGATGTGAGCCGAAGGCAGTCACTCAACCAACTGAGCCACCCAGGCGCCCCTAAAGCAAAGCTTTATAAAAATTGAAATATACATGTAAATATATAAGTGTACACTTTTCAGAATTTTCACAAAGTGAGTCCACCTATGTAACTATTGTTCACTCAAGAAAGAGCATCACTAACGCCTCGTAGGTCGTCAGTAACATTTAAAGCCACCAACCACTATGACTTCGAGCATCTCAGACTGGTTCTACCTACTTATGAACTGGTCACTTGATGGTTCAAGGAAAGTCCAAGGTTGGCAAACACCTTACATAAATAAGGTCATGGAGCATGCTGTAATTTTTCTCACCACCCTGTGACATTCATCTATGTTGTAACAGGAAGCATTAGTGCCCCAGTGATGAACATACCACAGAGTACTTCCCCATTTACTACTGAGAGTATTTTCATTTTTCCTAGTTTGGCAAATAATGCTATGGATATTTTTAAACATATTCTTTGGGGCACATAGGCATGAGTTTCTGTTGGTTCTGCTGGACCCAAGACTGTACCCATGGATACTGCCAATAAAAGCTGTGTGCATTCCAATTGCTCTACACTTGGAATTATCAGGTTTTTCCATCTGTCGTCCTTGTGAGAATATAATATTACATCACTGTGGTTTTAATTTTCATTTCTCCCTGATTTTGAGAACTTTTCAAAAGGCCTATTGCCAAACTAATATCTTTTTTTGTGAACTACCTATTCAGTCTTCTGTCTTTAGCCAGGGGAGGGTAAGACAGAATGGAGGGCCTGACTTTCATTGGTTTATAGTTCTTTATATATTCAGTGTAGGAATCTTCCGTTGGATATATATTCTGTTGGAGATAGATAGATAGATAGATAGATACAGCAAATATCTTCCTCCACTGTGTCGCTTGCTTTTTCATTCTCTTTAGAATGTTTTCTGATGAAGAGAAATTTTTCATTTTAATGTAGTTCGGTTTATCAATTTCCTCCTTTACAGTTAATCTCAATGAAACTGTAAAATGTGAAAATAGGAATATTTAGACTTTCAATTAATATACCGGCATGTTTCATAACATAAAGTTAATAGCTTTAAACAAGTTTATTCAAAGACTTTAATTTCTAACAAACTAAGTGTAGATAATTGTTTAGTTAAAAAAAAAAAAAAAACTCTTCTGGGTCATCTAGTGTGAAGTGATCAGGAGCTATATCCCTGCTATCTGGTGGAGCACATCCCATATTAACTGGGCTCTACCTAGTCAGTAACATTTATTTTAAATCTCTACTCTCATTCAAACAATTTTGAATAATGGTCCTTAAAGATAAGTTTTACTTAAATAACATAAAGGAGTTTGGGAATCAAAGTAAATGTCATAAAAAAAAGAGTACCCTTAATAAATAACACTGCTGAAGATCTCCTAACTGATATTAGGCCACTGAGCATTAACAACCTTTTTCTTGTACTTCTGCCTAGATAATTTCTGCTAAGATAAAGGAGTTACTATCTTAATTCACTTCTGAGAACTAAAAATAACTAAGGAAAACAAAGCTGGTAGATTGATAATTTAAGACATGATATCTGCATAACAAATTATCATATTATGATATAATTACACATCCCTTGAACAAGAACTTGCTTGACGGTATGAGGCATGCAAAGCAGCAAAGTACTTCAGCGACTTAGGTAAGAATCTGATAAGGTAAGAGGTAAGAATATGAAAAAGTACATATACAGGAACCATTTCCTTGTCTAGTTTTATCATTTATATATTAAGCCACCAAGCTCCTCATCAAGTTTATCTACAACAAATGATTCAAAATGACATGATGAATATGAGAAAAGAATCAACACTGCAGCCCATGATTTTAAAATGTCATTTACGTAACAATGAATGGCTTGAGGAACACACTTTTTCTTGTCACTTTTTAGTTTAGTTTACACTGTTGTTAATAATAATTCATATACACTCTCTCACTTGAAGAAGTCCAAGAGTTTACAAGTATCCTAACTAAAAAAAAAAAAAAAAAAAAAAAAAAACTAAAACTAAAACTAAACTGAACTCAACTCAACTAAAAGAAATACTTCATCCTGTCCTGGCTAATCATGAACAGCAATACCTAAGTCAGAAAGGCTCTAGATGACAAACTCTACTCACCCTACAATAGGCAAGAAAAAAGAAAGAGGCAGAAGAAGTGGTAGAGAAATGACACTGAAAAATAAGAACTATTAAACTGAATTCAAGGTTACTTAGCAGCACCCACATTACTTCTGAAAAACAACAGAATACTTTGTAAATTGTACTGTTTGTTCAATGCTGAGTGCATATGAATTCATATCCACAGACCCCCTCCTACCAATTTCATGGCCCCAGCTTCAGAAGCACTAAACCAGAAGTGACCGAGTTTAGGTACTTTACTTGGAGAAGAGCTCCTATGACATTCAGAGAGGCACTTTGCTGTTCTTTTTTAAACACAATTCTAACAGGTTTATTCATGATCATTTCATAAAAGTCGTAAACCAGAAAGAGAACAGGAAATGGGACTGCTGCCAGAATCAGGCACACCAACGGCAGAAAAGTAAAGCCTAAACGAGACAGAAGGAGCCTTAATACCCAGTAGTCCCTGAAAGCTTCCTGGTAATTCCAAACCCATATAATAACTATAGGTCATAATAATGGCCTTTGTTATCAAGAAGAGATTATATTCAGAGTACTTAAAATAATTTTTCTCGGAAATGGTTAATATAGAAAATTTAAAGCATCGTTCACCACCAGGGAAATGCAAATTGAAACTATGATGAAGGACTGCCACACACCTAACAGAGTGGCTAAAATAAAGCCTACTGGCACACCATGTGGTTGCACGTTTTCAAGAGTGATTGTATCATTCTGCATTTCCACCAGCAATGTTTGAGAATTCCATTTGCTTCCCATTCTTGCTACCACGTGGCAGTTTCTTATGAAGTTAAATTATACACTTAGCCTACAACCCAGAAATTACACACCTGGGTATCTACCTAAGAGAAATAAAAACTTACATTTACAGAAAAACCTCAACACAAATATTGGATCACCCAAACTGGAAACAGCCCAAGTGTCTTTCAGTGGGTGACTGTATAAGCAAACGGGGTCATCCACACTATGGAATACTAAGCAATAAACAGGAACAAACTACGGATACAGGCAATGCCTCACATGAATCTTGAAGGCATGCTAAATGAAGTCAGCCAGTCTCAAAGGGGCAAATACTGTATGACTATTTATATGATGATCTGATATATTAGATGAAATGATGTCCTCAAAAAGACAAAATGATAGGGATGGAGCATAGATCAGTAACTGCTAGGGGATGAGGGTGGGAGGAGAGGTAACTATGAAGGGATAGCATGAGAGGGCTGGGGGTAGGGGGGCTTAAGAAACTGTTCTGGATCCTGACTGTAGTAGAAGTTACAGGACTCTAAATGGGTGTTAACTTTTACAGAACTGTACACAGGTATGACAGTTTACAACTGTGTGCTGCTTTTAGGAGGATTCTCCTTTTATTTTAAGGAGGTATCACTATCATGGATTCAAACAAAATATGGCAGGTTTGAAAAAATGTGCAATAGGATCACACAGTAACATTCTCATATTGACTGACACATGACTGATTCTGATCACCTTCAAAGGCTGAAAAACATATACCAGAAATAGTAACCATAAGAGGACAGGAGCAGCCATACTATCACTAAACAAAGTGGACTTTAAGACAAAAAATATTAGGGGGACTAGATGAAAACAATAAAAGGGTTGATTAATCAGGGAAATATAATAATTATAAATGTTTGTGTAATCTAACAAAAGAGCCCCAGAACAAATGAAATGAAAATGAGCAGAAATGAAGAAAGACAATTTTAACAGTTAACTGGAGACCTCAACACTCCACTCAAAATGACTGCAACTAGACAAAAAAAAATCAGCAAGGATAGGAATGTCTAAATAGCTCTAATAACCACAGTGACCTAACTGACATCTATAAAGCACTCCATCTGACAACAGATTACACATTCTTTTCAAGGCTCAAGGTCAAACCATTTGTCATGCCATAAAATACATTAAAGTATTGAAAGAAAACAAAATATGGAACTCTAAAGAATTAAATCAACCAAAAGTAATTTAGGAAATCTCCAAATATTCAGAAATTAAACAATAATTTCTAAACAACAAAGGGTCAAAGAAAAAAAAGTAAGGAAAATTAAGTCATATTTTGAACTGAATGTAAACAAAAACAAAAAACCCAACATGCTAAAATGTATAGGAGGTACCTAAAATAGTTCTTAGAATTTTATAGCCATTAGGAAACAAGAAAGCTCTCAATTCATTTCCACTTGAAGAAACTAGGTAAAGAGTAAACCAAATCCAAAGCAAGCAAAGTTTAGATCAAAAATCAATGAAATTGAAAACAGAAAAGCAACAGTGAAAAAAAGAATGAAACCAACATTGGTTCTTTTAATTTACAAAGGTCAATGAAGTTGACAAAACTTTTAGACTGACCAAGAAAAAAAGAAAAAGACACCAATCACCAAAATCCGGAATGAAAGAGGAGGCATCACTATTGACCCTACGGAATAATTATGAAAAAGTGTATGCCACCCAATTAGATAATTTAGATGAAATGGACAAACTTCTAAAAAGACATATATTAGCAAAACTCATTCATGAAGAAACAGGAAATCTGAATAGACTCAGAACAAGAAATTAAACTGGCAAATTAAAAATCTTTTCACAAAGAAAATCCCAGGCCCAGATGGCTTCACTGTGGAATTCTATCGCATATTTATAAAAAATAATGCTAATTCTTCATAAACTCTTCCAGGAGACAGAAGAACAGAGGACACTTCTCAACTCTTTCTATGAATTCATTACTATCCTGACACTAAAGTAATGCAAAGATATTAAAAAAAAAGGAAAACAAACAAATCAATATCCCTCATAAATATTATACACAAAAACTCTCAATGAGTAAACCATATCCAGCAACAATAAAAAGGATTAGATATTATTACCAAACAGGATTCACCCCAGGAACACAAGTTAGTTTAAACATTTGAAAATCAGTAACATAACATCTGAAAATTAATTTAATATAGTATATTAAGACAGTAAAGAAAAAAAAGCATGATATCAATGTATAGAAAGAATTCAACACCTATTCATGATTTTTAAAAAAACAGCCCTCAGCAAACTAGAAATAGAAAGGGAACATCCTCAAACTGATAAAGGGTATTTGCACAAAACCTACAGGTAATATCATCCTTAATGGTAAAAGACTGAAAGCTTTCCCCCAACATCAAGACATCAAGAACAAGATAAGGAGGTCCATTTCTCATTCTTCTTCTGAACATTTGACTGGATATTCCAGCTAGCACAGAATAGCAAAAAAAAAAAAAAAAAAGCAAAAACATTAAAGGTATCCCAATTAGAAAGGAGGATCTGAAACTGACAGCTTCCAAACCTCAATTTTCTAGATTTCCAATACTTCCACCTCACACACACTACCCAACCAGACAGCTCATGTTTAAATACAAGAGTCAATGTGCCGTTTGCATGGTAAATATTAAACCATGGATTTCCCTTAGCTTGTTTTGTCAACATTATCAGTGATCAGGAGTACAAAAGTTCTTCAGTGAAATTAACAAACACAAAAACAACACGCTGAATACATCAACTTAAAGATTAACAAAAGAATATATGTGCTAACCCAAAACTTACTCATCTTCAACTGTCTGACATATTTTCCAAGTGCAGACAGATTTTATCTTAATCCATTTGAATAAAATTATATGGGCTTTATAACATCAGCTTCACTTCTGACATAACTCTTGTTCCACTGTTTGTTACATAGGAAGCAATAATTCCAGTTTCCAATATGAATTTGAGTTATATATTTTGATGAGGGCTATTTTCACAGTGACACTTAAAAAAAAGTTCCCCTTCACTTGTTTTTTTTTTTTTTTTAAAGATTTTATTTATTTATTTGACACACAGAGAGAGATCACAAGTAGGCATAAAGCCAGGCAGAGAGAGAGGACGAAGCAGGCTCCCTGATGAGCAGAGAGCCCCATGCGGGCCTCGATCCCAGGACCCTGAGATCATGACCTGAGCTGAAGGCAGAGGCTTTAACACACTGAGACACCCAGGCGCCCCGCTTCGTTTGTCAATACTATGCCCTTGGAGAGAAATAATGGCGGTCTCCTCAGATACATACAGATTAATTATTTCACTGGTCTCTAGTCCCATGCACCAAAAAACACCAACTGTACCGTTCACAACATAGTACCAGAACAATACCCGATACCTACCCACGTGGCTGCTCACTGACTTTTTTTTTTTCAGTGTTCCAAGATTCATTGTTTCTGCTCCACACCCAGGGCTCCCAGAGCCCTCAATACCCACCACCAGGCTCTCCCATCCCCCCACCCCCGCCCCACCAAGACCCTCAGTTTGTTTCTGAGTCCAAAGTCTCTTATGTTTTGTCTCCCCTCCAATTTACCCTACTTCCCACTTCCTTTCCTTTTCCTACTGTCCTCTATATTATTCCTTATGCACCACAAGTAAGTGAAACCATGTGATACTTGACTTTCTCTACTTGGCTTATTTCACTCAGCATAATCTCTTCCAATTCAGTCCATGTTGCTACAAAAGTTGGGTATTCATCCTTTCTGATGGAGGCGTAGTATTCCATTGTATATATGGACCACATCTTCTTTATCCATTCATCTGTTGATGGGCACCTTGGCTCTTTCCACAGTTTGGTGATTGTGGCCATTGCTGCGATGAACATTGGGGTACATATGGCCCTTCTTTTCACTACATCTGTATTTTTGGGGTAAGCACCCAGTAGTGCAATTGCAGGGTCATAAGGTAGCTCTATTTTTAATTTTTTAAGGAAAATTCACACTGTTTTCCAAAGTGGCTGCACCAACTTGCATTCCCACCAACAGTGTAAGAGGGTTCCCCTTTCTCCACAGCCTCTCCAACACTTGTTGTTTCCTCTCTTGTTAATTTTGGCCATTCTGACTGGTGTAAGGTGGTATCTCAGTGTGGTTTTGACTTGAATTTCCCTGACAGCTAGTGATGATGAACATTTTTTCATGTGGTCTGTTAGCCATTTGTATGCCTTCTATGGAGAAGTGTCTCCTGCCCATTTTCTAATGTGATCATCTTCTTTTTGGATGTTGAGTTTGAGTAGTCTTTTATAGATCAGCCCTTTGTCAGTACTGTCATTTGCAAATATCCTCTCCCTTTCTGTGGGTTGCCTCTTTGTTTTGTTGACTGTTTCCTTTGCTGTGCAGAAAGAAGCTTTTTATTTTGATGAAGTCCCCAAAGTTCATTTTTGCTTTTGTCTCCTTTGCCTTTGGAGACGTGTCTTGAAAGAAATTGCTCACTGATTATTTTTGAAGGGAGGGCTGGAGGGGCAGCCATCATCGGTGCGCTCCTCTTATGAGAAGTGAGTTGGAGATTGGGGAACAGTACAGAAGGAAAAGGGATCCCAGACCCTGCCTTCTGGGGCAACAAAAAGGGAGACAATTGCATGAAACTGCCATTCACTTCCCTCAAGGAGAAAAGGAAGAAATTTATCCCAAACTTTACAATTGAAGTCACTTACAGACCCATTACAGAGCAGGTAACCACCTTGGTGAAGCCTGGTAACCAAAGGCAGGGGAGAGCACACTTGAGCACTCACCCACAATTCCTGACCCCAAGAGTAAAGACAGAGTTGGTGCCTCAAATGCTTCTTTCACACTTGAACTTTGACATCGTTAAAGACTGAATGCACAAGTCTGGTCCCGTCACCCAGTCTACAAGTCTGAACCAGAGAACAAAAATCATTTATATGCAGAGTTTATATAAATGTGATCTATATCTAAGAATAAAACAGCTATCTGCCCCACTGGATGTTCATACTACTAAGCGATTTTATCTGCCAAGCTGTTTCAAAGCCAAAGATCTCTGCTAAAAAAAAAAAAAAAAAGGGGAACCTCAATTACATACTGACAATGCAGCCTCAAATCCCACCTCTTGTTTCTTCATCTTTTTTTCTTAATGAAGCATCCAGTTGATCTGTTAATATTGTTGGAAAAAACACGGTTATACTGAGATTTAAAATTCTGAACTAATAAAACCACTACCATATTCCAGTATTCTGGCACGATTGACCTCCCCTTTAAAACTCCAAGGAATCCACACTGGCTCCTTATTGCCAAATTCTTCTTACAGCTACGCCATCAGGTGGCTAGCACCAAAAATTAAGCTAATATACCTCTTTTGCACTTCAGCCCTGGTACTAGCCAATATTTCCCCAAGTATGCAGACAGAGACCTTGCTGTCAAGGATGAGAGTCTGAGCCGACCTGGCTGACATGGCCCCTCACCATTAGATGGGCCCACATATAGTCAGAGCACCGGACGGCAGAGGAGAAGGTGCCGAAGGACTTAGATGAGCTGGAAACAGAAGCACATTCTTCTCAGGCCATCAGTTCATCAGTTCAGAAATCTTATTGAAGCACTTTCTGTGTCCCAAACTCTGCTCAAAGTCATGGGCACATAGCAGGGAAAAAGACCAAACTGCAGGACCTCAAGGAGCCTACACTCTATTGGGAGAACTAAAGTTCATCCAAAACGCAAAAACTAAACATTCCAGCTTTAACTGGGGAAAGAAAAAAAAATGTAGTCATCCCTTTATATTCCAGAGTAACATGAGTAACAGACTACAACCCGACTCCTCTACCTCTACTCTGACTACCTTCAATCTACACATTACAACCCTTTAGAAAAAGGCAATACACTCTTGCCTTAAAGCCATTCAGTGGCTTCTCATTACACTGGGCTTAAAGTTAAAAATGCTTGAGGTGGTCTAAAAGCCCCTGCATGATAACCCAGCAGATCTTTCCAACTTGAAGGCACGACTCATCTCCCCATTACTCTGCTCCGACCACACTACGCTGCAGCTTGCCAAACGCACTCCGCTTTCTTGTCAGGGGTGAGGGTTCATCTGAAACGTTCTCCTACTTCCCAAGTTCCTGCTTGGATAATTCCTACTCACCTTTGTCAGGAGTACTTTCTCCCACAATTCCCGTTTCTGCTTCCTCACCTTTTAACCTATACACACCCTGAACTAAATCAGGGAATCAAGTACATCCTCTTATTTCCAAATAATTGGCTTTCGATTACAATCTGCTGAAAATGTAGTCTGCACACCCCACCTCTTCTTGTGTGTATCTGTGTGGTGTGTGTGTGTATGTGTGTGTTTAATAAACCATTAGGTTGCTCCTTTATACTATTGGAAGACAAGAGTTTCATTGTTTCCAGAGCACTTATTACAGTTTCCATGTATGTACTGAATTGCATGACCGCATTCTTATTCATGTCTCTTCTACTAAGCCATAAATTCCCTGAAGACAAATATGGTGTCAAGTGCAGATACACAATGTCCCCAGGGCCCAGGATGATGCCTGGCACACAGAAGGGACTCAGGAGAAAACCATGAATGAATGATGATCACCAGCAATGGGAACAACTGTAATTTAAACTGCAGAGAACTGTGCCTTAAGATAGCTCTGTTTCTAACAGCCACACTTAATTTTGCTTGAATGTTCCATTACAATAAAGGGTTTACTGAGGAAAACAAACTCCAGAGTGATTAAAGAGACTGCTGGCAATCTACCTGTAGTTCACACTTCCTTTCCAATCAGTTAGAAATGTACCTGATACATGGATTTGGTTTATTTTGTTTTTAAACATGCATACCCTATTTGAGAGGATGATGCTGAGGATCAAAAGGGTATTAATTATTTAAGCACTCAGAAAGCTACAGAGCAGTATAAAAATTATTATAAAGACCATTTTTAAGTTAAAGGAACAAAATTTCCAATATCCAGAACAGAAATCTTCATTCCTACTAAAACACTAACTTTAAAAATGTTCTTGATGATACAGCTACTTAATACCTAAGAATATTTTTAAAGGAAATTATGCTTTTTACAGTTTCAGCTCTCATGTTATGATGAAAAATGACTATTTCAAGTATTTTGCCTTTATCCACATAGGTATACAACAAAGAAAAAAATGTGTATATACTTCCACAATTGTTTCAAACCACGTCAGTGTATGACATTTCTATCCTAGTAGTACGGCAGGATAATCATAGGAGATTTCCAAACATTACCCATGCGATGCACACTAGACCTCTGTCGGAAACACATCAGTTAGTATAACATGAACTCCTCCACCCCACACACACACAGTATATACACTATACTCCGACCTCTTATAAACAATAAGCAAGAAAAAACCCATATTACCTCTCCTTAAAAGACATTTCTTTTAATGTAAAAAATTACTTTACAGACAAAAGAGGATCACAATATGTAACTTTGTGTTGCTAAATGTACCAAAGAGACTCAATATTAAACACTAACTCTGTTTAAAAGTGTAAAAGCCTCAGAGAAGCTTATATAAAGGTATTATTAGTAAAGATGATAAACATTAAGCCTGTAAGAAAAGTGGTGTCCAGAAATGGCAGATTTTACTGGGTAAAAAGAAATGTCTGTTTTACCTTTTTAAATTATGAAGGGAAAAAAAACTGTCCTTGAGGGTTACTTTTTTAATGAAGTCTAAATAATTCAAGTATCCAGAACTTTAAGCTTACCATTTTATTTCAATCTGGGACAAAATTTTAGGCAGTAATTCATATATCCATGCAAGCTCAATATATGCTTGCTTCTCTGAGAATTCAAAGGCTAGTTATAAACTTTTTCACAACCTCAGACTTACCCCATTAACTTTTCTGTTGAACACACCTTACATAAACCTTAGACTTGGGTGTGCTAACTCAGACATGAAAAAATTACTCCATATTTTGATGACTAATTATTCACTTGCAGGTGATGAACATTAACTTACATCATTTGATAAACCTTGAGCTCCAAACAAAAGAACCTATCATATTAGTACCTTAAAATTTACCTGCTAGATTTCCTATGTTCTCCAGCCCGGCCTGGTCAATAAAACACCTAATAAAATGTACAGAAGTCAGATTCTATTCCATGACGCATAGTCTCTCATCTTGCCATGAATTCACTGGAAGGAAAGGATGTATGGCATGAAGACAGGGGTCCCACATTACAGTAATACTGGATTCATCTAGCCTAACTGCATACTGCCTTTCAGAGTCTAAAACAGAGCTGTGGGAATTACAAGAAATACCCTATCAGATCCTCAAGCCCCAAATGTACCAGAGGTCAGCTTTCTAAAGGCAGTGCCTATTTTTACACTAATGTAAGTTGGGTTCTAAATTTGACCTGCATTTAAATTATCATCTGCGGAGGAATGTCCAGCTGGACTCATACGCAGTTCAAGTTGCTCGAGGGAGGTCCAAACAAAGTTCATTTTATACGACAGACAAAGCCTTCTCTTAGCAACTGGCATCGTCCACAAAGATAGAGCGGCAGCTGTGAAGAGAGAGCCATCCTGCAGCTGAGTGTCCCTGGAGTTTACTTCTTCACATAACTAATAAAAGTAGACCATTCTTCGTATTTGGGGAGTTTGGGGAAACCAATTTCCGATTGCTCGGCACAAGAGAATAAAGTATTAGAGCACATTTCAATGGAGTACAAAGAACATGCATATCATCCCAAAGAAGAAACCAACAAAAAACTATTTTTAAGGTTCCTCACAGAACATTTCTTTTTAGAAAGTACAAGTTCACAGGGCCATAATGACAAAAATAGTTTCACTGACAATGAACACAGTTTTCTGCTGCATTTATGTTCACAAATTGGAAGAGAAAAGAAAACCATCAATATCCTTTCACTGTATCAGTTAAATCATTACAGCACCAATTGATGATAAATTTAGAAGTTGTTATCCTCAATTCTGAGGAAGTCTCAAAGTACTCGAAACTTCCACAATTTTTTTTAAAAGTTCTATTTCAAGATGTCACCATGGTGTAAGACTGGCACTAGCATATTCTATCACTTAGGAAACTATGCCCTATCGACCTCAGTATACACATGAGGAAAACTGCCCTCAGGACAGAGGTGAAAAAAATAAGACAAAAAAATCTGCAACATCAGTAACAGACTACAAATTGTCCATAAATATAAAAATGTCTGTGAATATAAAACCATATAAATTATCTATTTCTGTAAGTGAAATTAACCATAATATAGTAAAATCCATAAAGAAACTATTATAAATCAAGAATAAAAGTAAAATACCAGACATGGCCATATGTATACGTTACACACAAAATCTGTCTCTTCTCATGAGCCTACCGTTCTGGCCTGGGCGGCCATGCCCAAAGATAAACTGACTCTGCGATTCAGAGGGCAGGGCACAAAATCAGATATTTCACATTCTAGATATCTGAGAGACCCATCTGGTTTTAAGATTCAAAAACAACAGACCATGAAAAGTAAACGGTTAGTATCTGCACCAAAGGTCCTGATCTGGTCAGGCCTAACTCATTCATTCACCCAAAGAACATTTCTTGAGCTGCCACGTGGCTGACATCGACTTGTTATTACCCAATACTCACTCTCCTCTTGTTCCTAACAGAACCCCCACTGATCGGAGAAGCCAGTCCTCTAACTGAAAGACCACCTTCAGAGCCTCCTTTGCAGCCAGGTGAGAACCCATGACTCCCTTCTGGCCTGTGAGAAACAGGCCTATGTGTTTTGAGAAAATTAAGCAAAGACAGTTTGCTCAAAGGGAGTGGACTCTGTTCAGAATTCCACCCTTTTTTCTCTTCGTCCACCTCCCCAAGTATGAACATGATGCTTCCAGGAGCTATCTTCTATCAAGCAATCACCTTAAGGATGATCGCCAAGAACCTGAAGACAAAGCAGCATGTTTTTCAGCGTTTGCCGCGTGTGGCAGGAGTGGTCAAAGATCCAGCCCTATAGAGGCCATCTAGTCTCCTCTCGGGCTGCTTCTGCCTCGCTGTGGCAGATCGGCCTGGTGGCTCTACATGTGAATATACACAGGTTTAGAAAGTCACGCAAAGAACAAGGCTTAAGGAGCAATATGGTACTTACCTACCAGATGAGAAAATAATGCTCTTAAAGCAGAAAAAAGAAAAAAAGCATAAGACTCACAATTCCCTTCTCTGTTCATACCTTTAATCTCACTTAAGCACTTAGACACTAAAGACCCTGTGTGTGTGTCCCATTATCCTAAAAAAAACTTCAAGGCAAGGACTGCCCTTACTCACTTCTGCAGCTCTAGAACCCGGCACAAAGCAGATACTGTTAGTGAAGCAATGAGAATCCAGACCCACTAACTCAAGTCTTCCACTGTAGGTTTCAGAACTATGCCATGGTGTCTGCAACAGGGCCACCTCATACACAGAGACTTTTAAAAGAGCGGCGGGGTAGTTGGCCACCTCCTGGATGCAGGGACCCCACTCCCACATGTCTCCACAGCTGAGTGGGATGAAGCAGATGCTGGAGAGCTCCAGTCTTGCTTTCCCCTGTCCCTCACTCATGACCCTCACCGAGCACCTACCATCCACCACACACTGCACAGAGTGCCAGGAATAACTCTAGCAAGCAGAATACGGCAACTCTTCTGAAGGAACCTATCATCCTGAAAAGCAAGAGGAAAGCGCAGACGTGATTACAAGACAATGCGAAAAAGGGATCTACTCAATGTGTGTTTCCTGAAGGGGGCAGGGCACCATTCAGATAGCCCTACAGACGACCTCACGGACTCCATACCATCACTGCTGGGGCTCCCCTCTGGGACGCAGGCAGCGGAGACCCAGAGAGCACTCAGCAGGAGCACCTAAGCCACCGCACCCAGTCAGGAGGTCACGGGGCACAGAGGGCAGGGGGCAGAGAGGAGAAAAAGCTAAGCAGGTAAGTGCAGCCTGGAGGACGAAGAGAATTTCCCTGGGTTGAAAAGTATAAGCAGAACTTCTCCTGCTGAGGCCACAGGACCTTAGAGGAACATGACTGATTTTGTATTGGACTGTGACGAAAGACATCCAAACTATATTTACCGGCCGATGGACAGAGCTGTCACACGTTATGTCTAAAGGCGGGGCTCAATGAGAAAGACCTCAAGATTTTTCTAAAACATATGCCTTTAGGAGAAGCATGAAAGAATGTTGTATTCTTAAACATGTAATAATATCAATCCTACTCTATTTTAAAGCCCAGATTATTAATATTTCTAATTTTAAAAGATTACTTATTCAAGAGAAATAAAAGAACATTTTACAAAAAGCATCGCAGGGGCGTCTGGGTGGCTCAGTTGGTTAAGCAACTGCCTTCAGCTCAGGTCATGATCCTGGAGACCCGGGATCGAGCCCCACATCGGGTTTCCTGCTCAGTGAGAAGCCTGCTTCTCCCTCTCTCACTCCCCCTGCTTGTGTTCCCTCTCTCGCTGTGTTTCTGTGTCAAATAAATAAATAAAATCTTAAAAAAAAAAAAAAAAAGCACGGCAGTGGACTGAAAAAAAACTTTCCTAAAACTGAAATATTTCCTTAAAATATCCTTACATAATACAGCTCCCTTTAAACTCTGAAAAGATGGTTAGGCAGAATCATGACTTAAAAAATAAACTTCATACTTGGTGGCAGAGTCAATTCTTTCAAACCTAATGTCCACTGCCCTCCCCCCTTCCCCTGTAGTCATAGAAATCTGACTTTATTTAGGCTGGCAATGTGCCCACTTAAACACCACTGTTGAGCTTCCTTTGAAGACAGGGTCGACAAAGTTTCAAGAAGTCAGTGGGTGGAGATTCCAGAAAGTTCCTTTTGCCACTTTTCTTTTCCCCTCCTCCTGCAGACAGCTTGCCTCGAGCTCCAACAGCGTCTGGTGATTTTGTGGATGATGGCCTTATGCTGCATAAATTGCTAAAAGCCAGAGCAGCCTAAAGACTTAGGCTCCCTAATGATTCAGTAGAACCACCACTCCTAAATGGTTTCCCTATAGACATTTTACATGAGAAATCAACCATGCTGAATCAGATCCACATTCCTACTAGTCAAACACAACTTTCACTGCAGATGCTAGAAAATATTTAAAGTATATATGGTAAGATTTGGGAAAAAGCAGTTTCAAAAAGTTTTGTAGTATTGCAACATATTATTTTATGATTCACTGTCATCTAAATTACACATCCACATCATTACTAAACAACCCTTTAAATCAGAACACATCTTTTCCAATTTTTTCCTTCAGGCAAAGACATCTTGTTCTTGAAACATCTGACCCACTCTAGAAGCTGAACTGAGGAGTGAGTGGACCAGGAGCACAAACCCAGAAGAGCAGCCATGTGGGGCCCTGGGCAGGAGGGATGGGGGTGTGAAATACCTGGAATACAGCACATCTCAAGCTGCTCACGAAAAGCTTCTCTGTGCTTTACAAGCCAGGTGAATTGGTAGGTGAGTGTCACCTGGAGATCTAGATCTGAACTCACCCTGGTTGTCCCGGTCCCTTGAACCATGCTGCAACTTCACTGCAAGAGCATTTAATTCTCCTTGATATCATTTTATTTTGAAGAAGTACAATTGCTTTATAACAACTTGTCTCACAGAGGTGAGATATATAATTTTTTTACATTTTTGTGGAAATATCCCTGCACTCCTTCACCCACCCCCTACCATCAAAATAGCTAAGTTATGTGCAAAGGATGCTGCCTACCATAAACAGAGTAATTGCACAGAGCCACCGGGCTGGAGGTGGGTGGCACTGTTGCCTTTGGGGAGAACCAGAAACTTACACACTATAGAAAAGAAAGGGCAAGATCACCTTCTTCATTTTAACTCAATGGATAGCTTTTGTTTAAAGCTAGCAACAAAACCCAAATGGAGAAACTAAACAGAAAATAGTTCCACTTCCATATTTATTTCTGTTCACCTCTTTAAAAAGATTATTCCTTCCTACTTAAAAGAGCGTCACCTACCTAACAGTAAGCCTCCTACAGTTCAGCACTGCCTGACAGCCGTGTACTTCCTGCTGGGTGTTAAATTAGGGCACAAACATCAGCCTTCTTTACGGGCAAAATGGGATGATGAAATGTACATAATGTCCAAATTCAAAGCTAGATTTGAATACTGGCTCTAATGACTACTAACTGTAGGTAAACCTTGGGCAGACTAATTCACCTCTCCCTGGCTTCAGGATCCAAAACTCTAACATGAAAACAGTGCTGTCACTCCCTTCCTAGCACTGTTGGAAAAATTAGTGCTAATGTGTGTATTAGGCATTTTGTAGCTATTAATATGATGTTAATTACTAAAAAGGTTTTATTTATTTGGTTGTCAAAGATGAAAGATTAAAAAAATCTTTTTTTAAAAAAGGCTAACTAAAAGCATCAAGTAAAATAAAAAATAAAATGAGAGGTGGAATAAATTCTGAGTAACAGAGTCCTCTCATCTCCTCCCTGAAACATTCTCGGGGCTGGGAACTCCAGAGCTGGAAAGGTAACTCTATCAGTCACGCATTAACAGACACTGAGCACAATTCCTACAATGTGTCAGTTACAGGTCAGGCTTGAGGGAGGAGTCAGGTTAAGACATGGCATCCTGCTCCCAAGGAATTCACAGCACCCTCACATCAACAGACAAATACAACCTAGTGACAGGCAACAAGATAGGCATATACAGAGTGTCACAGGGGTTCAGGAGCTGGGCATGCCGCCCAATTAAGGGGGTGTCAGAAGAAGGACCCCTTGAATAAAATCTTCCAGAACCAGAAAGTATGAAGGGAAGCACTGAAAGAGGGCAGCACAAGCACCCTAAGGTGAGAAACTGCCAGGTGTGCCAAAAGGACCAAGTTTGAAGCAGGCCTGGCAGATGACGTGGATACCCGGGTTTCCCATCAGAGGTCTGGAAAGCCTCAGAAATCACCCTGGACTTTCTCCCATAGGCTGTAAGGAGCCTTGGAAATGCTTCAGAAGGAGAGGGACATGGTTAAATGTGCTTTGTGGCACATTATAATGACAATGTGGAAACTGAACAGGGTGCAGGGACAGAATGGGACGGGCAACTAGTATCCAGGTGAGCAAGAATAAGGCTACAGGGAGAATTCCATTTTAAGCTTATTTGAGCTGTTATAAGATCTTTCTAAGGCATTACAATGAAGCTGGGTCTTCCTTGGTTTCTGTAGACATTTTGTATCTATGTAATGTCCCAACAATACAAACGGCTCCACAAGAACAAAACAAAGTGGTCTGGTTTTAAGTGGTCACTAAGTATGGTGCCATGTGAATGAAAGGTGGGCTCTAGAGACACCTTCAGGGAGAGGACCGTGCAACTTCACTGCAAGATATCATTAAGTACATTCCTCACTACCAGTTCCACACTTAAATGTCTCTACTTAGGATCAACTGTTAGGAAAAGAAATAAAAACTTTATCTCAAACACTTGTCATATGTCTATGCGATGAGGATAAACTAATGGCAACAAGTATTTAGAGTTAGGCTAAAAAGGATAAAATTCTGATAGCCTTCAAATTTGACTTTTAAGACTTTTCCCCCCAATGATTTTAGTGTGTCCTTGGCCTAAAAACTATGAAGTCACTTACTAAAAAGAGAGCAAAACAGTTCTGCAGGCATCAAGAAAAGATCTTATCTACGCTTAGCTATCAGCCAAGATTGTTCCTAGGAAGGAAGGATACCACACAAGTTGTCTGTCTGACTCTGAGTTGGCTGCCGTCTGCAGATTCACAAAGAAAAATGTGATAAACATGAACATCCAGGCACAAATATCCATCTGGACAGGATGCTAACACCATTCCTCAATTCCTTAAGGGTCTTATTCTCTCTTAGAAGTATAAAATCAACCAACTGGTCTAAGAGCATTTTAATTCATTGGGGTGACAAGAAGGAAAGTCAGAGAGGAATCATCTCTTTTGAACAGTAATGAAGACTCACTGCTGTTGGGAAGCTTGGGAAGCTTAAAAGATTAAGTGTATTAGGACCCTGAACTACCCATATGCAAAAAGTGCCAAGTTCCTATTTTCATGAACCTCAACCCATCTGAGTCTTCCTTTAGGTGCCGTCCCTGGCATCCAGTTACTGAAGCTCACTGTGGCACAGTTCTACAGAGTGAGGTATACTCAGGAAGAGGGTGGTGATAAAAAGTGGTTATTACACCAAGCTGAAATGGGGAAAACTGGCAGAAGGAATGTTCTGACAGAATGAATCATAAATCCGAGACTGTTCCTATTCCTTCTGTGGTTTAAGCCAGATAATCACTAAATCCAGTGCATGATTTTTGAAGCTCCTACACACCCAGTCAAAATATTCTTTACTTTTACAAAATTAATTTAATTTTTAGTATTTAATTTCGACTTCTCAATCCCTTCCTTCTGAGAATCTTCTCCCATGCAACTCAGTAATCTTATAGCTAAAAGGTGAGAAGTAAAGCAAAGCTCTAGAGCCAGACCACATGAATTCAATCCTCAGCACTTACCTGCCCCTGCATCCAATCCCTCGCCTGTCAAACAGGACCAGTCTCACAAGGCTCTGGGTAGGAAGACCAGGGATAACAATGGGGGGTGCTCAGGACAGGGTCTGCTACAGAGCTCCATAAATGATCACAATCATTAATAGCCTTAAATAGGAAAAGCATGGCAACACTAGGAGAGCCAATGGAAGAGTCCTCAAAGAATGGATCATTTTGTGTAAAACAGATGCCAAAAGCATAAAAACAACAATAATGACCACTGTGATGTATCTACAAAGAAGTATCACAGGATTATGCAATTATCTTCCCTCTTCATATATTACTGTCACTTTCTAAATTTTAATGCCAAAGGAGTTATTCTTAATCACCTTAAACTTGACCTTTCTATTGTCTGCTCCTATAACCTGCTATGCTCCCATTAACAGGGCCTCCTGAGGTTGATTTCAAGAGATTTACGATCACCTATAGTTGATTCCTCCCTCACTAATTGTTAATGGATTTCTACTGATAAATAATTACTTAAATTAGCTAATTTCTAGGTTATGTAGTTGTTTCCACTAGGAGTCCACGGAACTATATTTGCTTTTTACCAGCTGTCTAGATAATTACATTTAGTCCTTTTTTTTTTTTAAGTCAGAGAGAGTGAATAAGTTAATAATTAGCCCCTCTTTTTTGGACTCCCTAAGTCCTCTAATTCCTCCCAAAGCTTAAGCAAGGGGTTCAGAACGAAGACATGTCAACTCACATCTCTGAGGCAACTCAATACTGGATATTGAGGGTATAAAGTCAGACAATTCTTGCTGTCACAAAAGATAAGAATTACAACATAAACAGAATAGTAAACGGCTACTGGCTCCCAGGCGCATCCAGGTACAGTAGTGAGCCTAAAATCACACAGCACTAAATGTAAATCTGCATACAGTACTAAAATGTTTGCCTTCAACTGCTCATTTTTCAGTAGGGAGGAAGAAAATCTTCACTGTAATCTCAACACAGGATTTTCACAAAATCAAAAGTTTCCACTCTGTTTTCATATTTACAAATGTAAATAAATCAATTCAGCCAAAATACTATGACTTTAAAAAAAGTTTATAAGAAACAACTGTCCACAGAATACCTATTACTGTAAGGTTTACATAACCCACCCAAAGCAGTACTCCAAGTTTGTATTTAAAAACAATACAGGGGGCTCTGGTTCCAGGCATGAAGGAGGCACACTCCATCCAGCCCCTTCACTGCATGCAGCTATCATACCTGGAACAGCTGTTTGAGAGCTGGCTCTGGAAAGTAAATGACCACAGCAGGCTGAAGGGGGGAGAAAAGGAAAACTCAAAGTATTACCAAACCAGTGATGAACTTCCCCATGTTTTCCTCCAAAATCTCCCAGCCTGGAATCAAGGCAGCCACACACCTGAATGCAAGCAAGCCCCAAGATACAGAGAGAAGGAGAAAATCCAGAAACACTCCAAGTTCTGGCTTAAGCAGCAGGAAAAGGGATTCCTAACACCCTGGAAAGTGGGGGAAATTCCTCATTGTTCTTTTTTATTTCTCTGTATTCTAGCTTCCCAGCCCTAAGTAATTAATCACAAGGTAGTAGTGGGCAGAGGTAAACAGTCAGCTAAACCTCCAGGGAAAGGAAACTTTCTTCCTCACTGATCAGAGTAGCTATGCTTTCACAGTGTGAGTCTGCTGCTTTTTTGCTCTCTTCCTGCCCCCCTGGTCCAGAATGGGGACAGTCACAGGAAGAGCACTGCCCCATTCAAAAGCCCCATCTTTGTGTCTGGAGGACGAAGAAAGGGAAACTCAGAGAAACAGGAAGAGCTGGAGAAACTGACCCACACAAATACAGACAACTGATTTGAGTCCAGGTGGAAGGCAATTCAACAGAGAAAAGGCTGTCTTTTCAACAGTGTTGAAACAATTAGACATCCAATCTTGACCTAAATGTCAGATATTATACAACTATAAATTCAAAATAGATATATGGATCTAAGCATAAAATGTAAACTATAAACCTTTTAGAAGAAAACAAAGGAAAACTGTTAAGATGTGGAGTTAAACAAAGAATACCTGGATATCACCGCAAAGCATGAGCCATTAATAAAACAATAAAGATAAACCACACTTGCAAATTTAAAAATTCTTGCTCTAAGAAAAACACTTCTAAGAGAATGAAAAAATAAGGTACAGACTAAGAAAAATATTTGCAAATCACACAGGCAACAAAGAATTTTTACCCAGAATATGTTTTTTAAAAAAATGAAAACTAAACCAAGAAAAGAAACAACTCTAGTAAAAATAGGCAAAAGACTTGAAAACAAATAAAACAGAGACTTAAAATACAGCAGAAAATATCAATGACACTAAGAGCTGCTTCTTTGAAAAGATAAATAAAAAACTGATAAACCTTTTGCCAGACTCATAAAGAGTGCAAAAGAGAATGAACTCACTCAAAATCATAAATGAAAGAGAAGTTACAATAAATGCCACAGAAATACAAAGGATTATAAATAGAGACTACTACCAAAAAGTTATATACTAACAAATTAGACAACCTAGAAGAAATGGGTAAATTTCTTAAAAAAAAAAAAAAAAAAACTTCCAAGAGTGAAGCAATAGAAAATCCAAACAAATGGATTACTAGTAATGAAATTGAACCAGTAATCAAAAAACTCCCAACAAGCAAAAGTTCAGAACCAGATGGATTCACAGATAAAGTCTACCAAAGTTTTAAAGAATACCCATTCTTCTCAAACTGTTTCCAAAAACAGAAGACACTACAAAAAAGTAAAACTATAGACCAATATCTCTGATGAATGTAGACGCAAAAATCCTCAACACATATTAGCAAAACCAAACTCAACAACACATTAAAGGGATCGTTCATCATGATCAAGTATGATTTTATCTCAGCAGTGCACAGATGGTTCGATATCCACAAATCAATTAACATGACAAACCACAATAACAAAATGAAGGATAAAAATCATATAACCCTCTTAATAGATGGAATAAAGGCATTTAACAATATTAGACATCATTCATGATAAAGGTCTCAACAAAGTGGGTTCAACATAATAAAGGCTAAACCACAACTAATACCATACTCAATGGTGAAAAGCTGAAACCTTTTCGCTAAGAAAAGGAATAAGAAAAGGATGTCCACTTCTACTTTTATTCAACACAATACTGAAAGTAATAGCTATAGTAATCAGGTAAGAAAAAGAAATAAAAGGCATTCAAATTTGGTAAGGAAGAAGCAAAACTTTCACTATTTGCAGATAGGTACTATATAGGGAAAACTATAGAGACTCCACCAAAAAACTATTAGAATAAATGAATCCAGTAAAATTGAAGGATACAAAATTAACACAAAAGAAAAATGTGTTGTGTCTCTATACAGTAAAAAGAGACTAGCAGGAAGAGAAATTAAGAAAACAATCCCCTTTATAACTTCATCAAAATAAATAAATACATAAATAAATAATAAAATATAAAATACTTGCAATAAATGTAACCCAGGAAATGAGAGATCTAGACTCTGAAAACTGTAAGACACTGATGAAAGAAACTGAAGAAAACACAAATAAATGAAAAGATATATCATGCTCATGGATTGGAAAAATACTGTTAAAATTTCAAAACTACTCAAAGTAATCTATAGATTCAATGCAATCCTTACCAAAATACCAATAGTATTTTTCACAGAACTAGAATGAATAACCCTAAAATTTATACAGAATCATAAAAGACCCCAAATAGCCAAAGCAATCTGGAGGAAGAACGAAGCTGGAGGTATTACAATTCTAGATTTCAAATTATACTATGAAGCAATTATCAAAACAGTACACTACTAGCACAAAAACAGACACATGGATCAATGACACAGAATGGAGAGTTGAGAAATAGACCTACACATATATGGTCCATTAATCTACAACAAAGAAGGCAAGAATATACCATGGGGAAAAGATAACCTCTTCAATAAATGGTGTTGAGAACATGCAAAAGAATGAAACTGGACCACTTTTTTATATCATTCACAAAAATAAACTCAAAACGGATGAAAGACCTAAATGTGAAGTCCTAAAAGAAAATATAGGCAGTAAACTCTTGAACATCAGCCTTAGCATTATTTTCCTGGAACTACTTCCTCCATTAACAGAAACAAAAGCAAAAATAAACAATTGGGACTACATCAAACTAAAAGGCAAAGGAAACCATCCACAAAATGAAAAATCAACCTCCTGAGCGGGAGATTTTTGCAAATGCTACATCTGATAAAAAGTTAGTATCAAAAAAGTATTTTTTAAAAACCCAAAAATTCCTGTAAGTTGACACCAAAAAGCAAGCAATCCAATTAAAAAATTGGCAGAGGGGGCACCTGGGTGGCTCAGTTGGTTAAGCGACTGCCTTCGGCTCAGGTCATGATCCCGGAGACCGGGGATGGAGTCTGCATCAGGCTCCCGCATCGGGCTCCCAGCATCGGGCTCCCTGCTTGGCGGGAAGCTTGCTCTCCCTCGCTCACTCCCCTGCTTGTGTTCCCCTTCTGGCTGCGTTTCTCTCTGTCAAATAAATAAATGCTTAAAAAAAAAAAAATTGGCAGAGGATCTGAACACTTTTCCAAAGACCTATAGACGGCCAACAGACACATGAAAAGTTGCTCAACATCACTAATCATCAGGAAAATGCAAATCAAAATCACAATAAGTGAGCACTTCACAGCAGTCAGAACGGCTAGTACGAAGAAGATGAGAAATAACAAAGGTTGGTGTGGATGTGGAGAAAAGGGAACTCACACATTGTTGGTGGGAATGTCAACTGGTACAGCCACTATTGACACTAGTACAGAAATTCCTCAAAAAAAATACATATATATATAAATATCATATGATCCAGTAATTCTGGGTATTTACCCAAAGAAAATAAAAACACTAATTCAAAAAGATATATGCACCATTATGTTTACTGCAGCCTTATTTACAATAGCTAAGATAATGGAAAAGCCCAAAGTGTCCACTGATAATGAATGGATAAAGATGTGATATGCATACACAACTGAATATTACTTGGCCACAAAGAAGAATGGAGTCTTGCTATTCAAGACAAGACAGATGGCCCTGGAGGGTATTATGCCAAATAAAATAAATTAGAAAAAGCCAGATATCATCTGATCTCATTCATATGTGGAATGTAAAAACAAACATACAGCAACAACAACAAAAACAGAAACAGACCCATAAATACAAAAAAACTGGTGGCTGGCTGATGGAAGCATAGTGGTGGAAAGGGTCACAATAGGTGAAGAGGATTAAGAGGTACAAACTTCCAGTTACAAAATAAATAAGTCATAGGGATGAAAAGTACAGCATATGGTGTATAGTCAATAATACTGTATAATGACAGAAGGTAACTACCCTTATCATGGCATTTTGTAAAGTACATAATTGATGAATCACTATGCTGTACACCTGAAACTAATAATATTGTATATCAACTATACTTTGATCAAAAATTTTTGAAAAAAAAAAAAAAAACTTGAACACCTTGCCAAAAAACATATACAGCCCACAAGTGGGATGGCACTGAAAGAAAAGGCATTATACTGAATGAAAGAAATCCACTTCAAAAGATTACACACTACCTCCTTCCATTTAAACAACATTTTTACAAAGACCAAGCTATAGAGATGGAGAACAGATGAGCGGTTGCCAGGATTTAGGGGGTGGGAGAGAATGCAGCATGAGGACACTTTCTGAGGGGATAAAACCATAGTGGGACGGTTACAAAAATCCACACATGTGTTAAAACTCACAGAACTGTACAGTGCAAAAAAAAAAAAAAAAGCAGTCTAAATTCCTGCTAATCTTTCAACCAACATAAAAATACCTCGAATTTACAATAACATTTTGCATAACTAAATTGTGTAACTAATTGTACTGAATATTGCCACAGAAATGGGTTTTAAGGACAATGGAACATGTAGTATTAAGTATTATTTAAACCAGGTTTATTTATAAAGCATTTTAAAAGACACCACAAAACTGTTTCTTCCCAAAGTTAACTGCTCAATTGCAAAAAAATATGACTCTTCAATAGTAGGAAAACCAATATTCACCAGAGCCAACAGTTCTAGGCATATAGGCATCTGGTTTTTGAGATGTTGATGTTACAAAGCAGGTGAATCATCAAAGAACCCGACACATGATCTCGAAGCCATCCAAAGTGTGACCACTGCTACCCGGTCCCACCTCTAGCCCCACGGGGCTTCACAAACCTCCTCCATTTCCTCAATAGGACGCACTCAACGCACATACAATTTGTTTTAAAGCTAGAGGAGTAGGGATACAGAAATAAAAGGTCAAGGAAAACAGTTTCACTGAGAATACCCACATGTCAACGTTCCTAAAGGTTGGGTGCCTCCTCCGTGCGCCCATGCCTGTCCCCAATTTCCACACATGGGAACTGCTGCTCTACCCAGTGGGGTGAGCAAAGAGGAGGAAGAGCTCTCAGCCACCAACGTTCAGCTGAAATGCTCCCACCCAGGGCTAAAATACTGTGAGAGAATCATATTCAAATACACATCTCTGCACTACTTTTGTCAAAATAGGTTAGTCTTCCATTTCCTCAAAGCGTTTCTTATGGAGTCATTTTCGCCTATTTCAAAGAAAAACAATAACTATTCAAAAAGTAATGCAGATGTTACCCACCCCACTTTCAGCGACATGCCTTTCCTTTTCGAGTATGCACTGGCCAGCAACAGTGTAAGGTAGTCAAAATTGTGTTACTTTAAAAACTATTCTTGAAATAGAATTTTTATTTTAATGATGAAGCTACAGATAGTTTCTTTTCCTTTCTATTTTTCTTACTCCTCAAAGGTTCCCTCTACTGAAACATTAAAATAGTTGAGTTCCCTTTCTTCTACTCTTAACATAATTTGCCATAAATTATGGCTTAAGACCATTATGTTTTCATTATTAATACTCTTGAGAAAACCCTACTTTTTGATCTAATATCCCACCACCACCACCAAAGGGGGCAGGGATAACGTACACTAAACATTCAGATAACACTGCTCTCACCAATTACTACAAACATAATTCAAACACAAACATAAGGAAAGTCTGGATATTTTTAAATGGGAGCGATCCCTCCCTGATCTGTTTAATTTGCTTGAGAACAGGGCAGAGGAACATATGAACATTTAATAAGCCGACTCTGTTCATAATATTTCAACCCTGAAGTACATATTATATTATTTTTTAGAAAGTGAGAAATTCTTGGGGTTCTTTACATACTGAAAAATAATCCACCGACCATAAATGACTGAACCTTGACGCCCAGACAGGGAATACTGCCTTCTGTTTGATGTCGGGAGTGGGAAGTGATGTCAAGTGAGCCAGCAGGGCTACGCTCTCCTCTCTGCTACCTTGGACACTATTATTTCTAGTAATCTTAGCTGGCAAAGATACTCTGCCTTCAAAATGAAATCAATACACAGAACTTCACACATGCAAATTTTTTTTTTTTTTTTTTTTTACAAAAACTCATTCATTTTATATGATTTAGAGCCTGAAGTTTGAGGACTTTTTTTCAGGCTGGAATATATTCGCAACGCCTCCTGGGAAAAATGCAAGTTAGAAAATCAGGACTGAGAACGTAACTGTAAACAGCCAAATGAAGAAAGGAAAAACTGGATGCTATTTTGTGATGCTACCAAGTCAGGGGAGAAATTTCAGTGGTTCCTAGACACCGACAACATGCCGTCAGTGTGCAGTGCGTGGCAGAGAAGTCCTAACCTAAACAATAACAGGGTTGGGTGAGATACTCCACAAATCCCCTACAACTAAAAAATTCTCAGTCTGTAATTCTAGCATAAGAATGAGACCTTTTGGGGCGCCTGGGTGGCTCAGTTGGTTGAGCGACTGCTTTCGGCTCAGGTCATGATCCCGGAGACCCGGGATCAAGTCCCACATCAGGCTCCCTGCTCGCAGGAAGCCTGCTTCTCCCTCTCTCACTTCCCTCTCTAGCTGTGTTTCTCTCTGTCAAATAAATAAAATCTTAAAAAAAAAAAAAGAATGAGACTTTTTTAGACTGTGAGCTCTGTCGTCTTCGTCATGCTAGCATGGTCCTGGGTACCTGAGGAATACTCGGTAAATGCTGACTAGAAAGCATCTACAGAAGAAACTGGACTAGTGACAAGGGGGGTTTCCCGCCCCTGTCCTGTGGAAGCACTCAGGGCACTCCTGGGAGTGGCCATCAGCAACACTTCCTCCACTTCGGAGGGGTTTTATAACTGCAGCAGCAGCCTACAGAGGAGAACAATTTTCTTAGACAAAATTCCCTCTTCAGCTAATTTCACAGGTGATAATAGATTGTACTGAGAGCTAAATCTCAGCTCTGCCAATTTTTCACAGCTCATTTGTGTTAGCATCATCAACATTACTTTCAACCTATTCTTTGCAGAAATCTTTTTAAGCCAGGTGTCAATTCTGTAGCTGCTGTTTTAATTAACACTGATTAACATAACCTGTAAGCCTACTGAACAAACACGGCAAATGACAACAGGCTGACAGCAAACGAGAGGAAGGCCACCTGTCCCTCCGTACCGTGAAAGTCCCACACAAACAAGCCCCAGGACAGTTGTGCCCCACACAGGATGCTTTCCATCAACCACAGGACCCACCAAGGGTCCCAGCGTCAATCCCCATGTAAATGTTGGGAAATTTTAGTTTATTTCTTAGAATGGTTTAATAACGGCTCTTATTATTTTGTTCCTGCTCTCCAACATATGCACCCATTCTGGAAAACATAAACTGCAACTCCTACTGATAGCATTTCTGCCCTCAAGTTCTTGTTTAAGGAAACTCTATACCCCGACATGGGAGTCCAACCTGATCTCACAACCCTGAGATCAAGAGTCATGTGTTCCACCGACTGAGCCGGCTGTGTGCCCCTCAATCCCTGTTTCAAAGAGAGACTTGTACCTCACCCAGCTTATTTAGCCTTCTTCCATTTACAAGGAGTTTCTCTGTTCAGGACTTTTAATCCAGATTTCCATAACTGACTGCTGGAGCAAAGACTGGAATGCAGTGCCAGGATCAGTAGATTCAGAATCACAGAATCTGGGTTCAAAACCTGCCATTACCAACCATGTGACTTGTGGCAGGGGAAATGACCCTTTCTGAGACTCTGTTTCTTTATTTTCAAAAGGAGGAACATTCTATTTTGTTCACCTGTCTTGGTCATTATAAAAATTAATAACTATTATAAATGATTACTAATAACTAAGAAGACTAAAAGCAATTTTATATCTAGATTTATAAATATTAACACGCTAACTATATATTATAGTCACCTGCATTCTTACACAGATGAACAGTAAATTTACTTACATATGTATGTACTTAATATAACAATAAAGTAATTTTCTTTGTTTATATTTAATTATAAATAATTATTTTAAAAATTAAAAGTAATCTTACTGTTTCTATTTATGTTCTCAGTTAGTAAGTCCTATTATGACATACCACCTCTAAACAGCAACGAAGTTCAAAAGGCCTCTTTCTAAAGTTTCATATCATCCACTGCTATAATAAAGTTACTATGTAATTACAGAAGTAACACAAGTGGAAAGTTACAAAAATAAAACAAAGTATAAAATATAAATTCAAAGGTGACCCACAATCCTACCACCCAGGGGTAAACTCTTAATACTGTGGTACAGTTTTTAGGAGGTTATATAAAATATTCTGTATCTTTTGTAATTTCACATGATCCTGTGAGCACTTCTCCCAGTCTCTAGTGTTTCTCAAAAATCAGACGTTTAGGGTGCTTGGATGGCTCAGTCCTTAAGCGTCTGCCTCTGGCTCAAGTCATAGTCCCAAAGTCCCAGGATTGAGCCCTGTACCAGGCTCCCTGCTTGGCAGAAAGCCTGCTTCTCCCTCTCTCTCTCCCCCTGCTTGTGTTCCCTCTCTTGCTGTGTTTCTGTCAAATAAATAAATAAAATCTTTAAAAAAATCATATGCTTGACCATAACCATCTTCTATGTGCATGGGTCACAAGTGAATCATTTTGCACTATGTGACAGAAGGCTGCACTTAATTTTTATGTTACAAATAGTACAGTGATCAACATCCCTGAACATAAGTTTTTATGAATTAAAAAAAAAAATGTTTCGCCACAGAATAAAGTCCTAGAGTGGTAAGGCAGGGCATAATCACTGTGAAGGCTTTGGACACACACTGTCAAAAATGCTTTTCACAAAGGCCACTCAGGAAAATCCCACTTAACGAAGGTAATAGGAGAGAACTGATTTACAAAATCACAAGGCTGGTGTAAGCAGAGAACCATAAACACTGACACACACATACACACAGCTTAGCCATCTAATTTGAAATATACATTCTTTTACTAATTTCCTGATGAAGACTGAACATCTCTTCCATGAATAATCGGTCTTCACACTGACTGCAGGCTAGTCATTCTTATACAAACCATGACCAAAACCATCATCCACGACTCCCACTCTCCCTATTTTATTAGAATGGAATACAAACTCTAAGGCTCTTAGGAAACAAGTTAAGAATCCTATGGAAGTTTACTTACGCCCCCCCAATCCTTTGCCGTTGCCATGACCATACCTCACTTAACAGCATTCTTTTTGGAGGCCTGCCTTTAGAAGCTTTCAAAAGTATTGAGCATATTTTTGTAGAAAATTAATATTTAATCATATTACATAAAATTTCAACTATGTGATTATACAATAACAAGTACTACTGACAAAAAACGGCTTTTGTTATAAAGGAAACTAACCCTTGACCAACATTCAACTCAATCAGCCGACCTAGAAAGAAGTGGCTACTGCATGCAGTGTAGACATTACAGGCATTGATGAGCTTGGCAGGAGGAGGAGGTGAGGGAGGTGGAAATCACCAAAGAGCTCTTACCTCTCAGTCCTTTACAAGTACTCAGGACTGTGTTAAAAGGCATTTTTTAAACGTTATATGTATATGTAGATACAGTGTCAATTCCAGAGACACAGGTGCTCCTTGAACTCAGAGGAAGAGCCAGAGCACGTGCTAGTGTTTAACAGATGTGCCGAATGGAAGCCAAGAGCAGCCAACCAAGTTCTCTCCTATCCCCTTCCTCCAACCAACCTCCAAACAGAGACCAGCCTTGGCCCCCATCTCTTGCCCCTTTCTTTCCAAATCCAATCATCAGTTGAGCTCATCGAGTCTCAAAGCTTCAAATACCATGTATGAAGTGAAGATTCTCAAATTTAAAATGCTGGATGCATGTCAAAGAGCAGAATGTGGATTCCGCACCCCACAGACCTGCTCTACTCTCCAGAACAGTAACCACTACCAACATCCACTCAGGCCAAGAGGCTACTACCCATGACTTTCCCCATTTGTAGTTCACATCCAACGTAATGGTATTCCTAACACCTCTTCATGTGTTTGTGGATTTATTCCTTCTCCTTAAAAGGTAAGCATCTAGAGGGCAGGGACCCTGCCTTATTTCACAGATCTATCTCCAGTCCCCAAAGAAGTAGTTTCAGGTACACAGTAAGTCCTTAATAAACACTGGTAAGTTGAAAGAGCTCCTAAAAACTTACAGACTCCTCTGGGAAGTTTTCCACGTATAATTAGAAGACCAGGAGAAAATTTTCCAGTTCTATTTTAAAATACACAATAGTCACGGCTTGGGCATGACAATGGACTACTACTCCAACATCCTCATTTTACAGATGTGAAGCTTAAGGTCCAAAAAACTTTACAAAATTTATGAGATCATGAGAGCACAAAGAGCTCCTGCAAGCCATCACCCCTGGCGTCCCTTCTCCTTTTCTTTATATACAACATTTCCTGCAAGTATTTGGAGAACAGAATTGGTTAAGTCAGAGATGTTTATTTTTAAATTCTGGGCTATGTAAGAGGCTTCTTGGAACGTCCCAACTGCACAGCCACTTGAAAGCCCGTGACTAGTCTGGAGACTCCTGAAGAGCCAGAAAACAATACATAGCAGACAGAAACTAAAAGTCCAGACGCCTGGATTCAAATTCCAAAGTCACTACAGGAAACTATTGTTGCTAGCTTCTCTCTTTTCTTTTACAAATCCTTCCCTGTTAGAACCCACTGTGAATTTCCAGGACACACAGAGAGAGAGAGAGTAGCTGAGTGCCTATAATTTGGTACTTATCACTTGCTTCATTTTTTTTTTAAGATTTTATTTATTTGACAGAGAGAAACACAGCCAGAGAGGGAACACAAGCAGGGGGAGTGAGAGAGGGAGAAGCAGGCTTCCTGCCAAGCAGGGAGCCCGATGTGGGACTCCATCCGGGAACTCCGGGATCATGACCTGAGCTGAAGGCAGTCGCTTAACCAACTGAGCCACCCAGGCGCCCCCAAAGGTTTTTTTTTAAAGATTGTATTTATTTATTTGACACACAGAGAGAGATCACAAGTAGGTAGAGAGGCAGGCAGAGAGAGGAGGAAGCAGAACCCTCCAAAGATTCTTCATAAAACGTAATAACTTCCCACAGGTCTGAAGTAATGTTAGCACCTCACAGACTTTATCCCTGTCCCAATCTGAATACCCTGGTGTTTACAAAGCTTGAGGTATCAACTTTGTTGGGCTCCCCTGAGCCCATGGGCTACACCACGTAAGGGGCCTGCCAGGCACCCCCAGCCGCTGTGACCAGCTCAGGACCACAGCCCCTGAGGCAGTCAAGGTCAGGAAGCCCCATGTTACCTCCCCAACCCCCCAGCTCATACTCACCCAACCACATCAGCCTCCTGGCTAGGGCTCAGCAGGATGTGTGAACTTTTCCAGCACATGATGAGAAGTTCTGCCTAACATGTTTTTATAAGAAACAACTAATAGGCACTATAACATTAACATCACCACCCCACAGAGTAAACATCCTCATTTTTCACATGACAATGTGAAGGTCAAAGGGGTCGGGGGGGGGGGGGGCGGGAATCAGCATCACACTGAAGTGAAGTCCTACCTGCACCAGTCTTCCGTTGTGGAAGCCCTTGCTCTTTTGCCCATACTAAGCACACACTGCACCTGCGTCCACGTTACCCACCTAGAAGAGGTGCTACACCTTACAGAACATCCCTCAGTTCACTCACTCACTCATCCCAGTTTCCACCCCGCCCCTCCCCAACTGCCTTGACTTGGGGCGGGGAGGACGGCACAGGCAGCAAACTGGAACGGATTAACATAAAACTTCTGACTCCTAGGAGCTCTCAGTGAACATGGCAGAGGCAAGCTGGGTGGGGGGGGGGGTTGGCAGGTCAAAAAATCATGCAAGAAAAACACTGTTGCCCCCTATGTCTATGCTGTCTGTACTTCATAATTTGCAAGGAGGTTTCATGTACATTGAGCCCCTCACAAACACAACCCGGAATAACTAAGTACTAAGTTGAAGCTGGGGAAGCTGGAGCTCAGTTCATGTGGTTAAAGGAGGTATTTTGGAACTGAGACTGCAGGAAGGTCTCAGGAGGTTAGGTGAAAGAGATGGGTATTACAGAGCACTCCAGAATCAATGCAAACCACATGGCCCGAAAATGTTAGAAGGCCTGGAGACACTCTAGGCTGGAGCACTCACTCTGCAGTAACAAGAGCTACAGATGAAAACAAGGGAGGTGTTTAAACAAAAACAGGGGACTTAGAATACATCTAAGATTAATGACTCGCTCTGCAAGGGAACAATAAACATAATGAGCTTTCTTCCATAAAGTCCTATGGTTCTCATAGACACAAAGCTGAGACTTTTTGATGTGATTTTACATTTCCTATCCTCCAAGGTAAAAATTCACCTTTTATACTTCTTCATCCCCTCTGTTTTTATTGTAGAGTCACACCTTTTCACTTATCTCACACTCATTTGTATTTATGTCCTTTTGGGTACCTATTTAAATATGGTGCAAGCTTTTAAAGGTAGGAACCACGCTTTATATTCCTTTTGTATCCTCCAGAAAACCTAGAATAATACTTCTCATAAAAGTCATCCTATAAATATCAGTGACTGATCAGGAAATCACAGACTTACTTCAAAAGAATTGGAGGGGCACTGGGGTAGTTCAGTAGGTTAAATGTCACCCTCTGATTTATGCTCAGGTTTCACTCTCAGCATCATGGAGTCAAGCTCCAAGTCAGGCTCCACGCCCAGCAGGGAGTCTGCCTGAAATTCTCTCTTTCTCTCCCTCTCTCCTCACCCATACTCTCTCCTAAAAAAATAAATCATTAAAAAAGAAAAAGCATTGGAACTCACCATAGGAGAAGCCCCTATAACATGCATATCTACCTACTTCATCCTTTGCAGTCTTGCTCGTTTGTCCTTACAACGTGCCAGGCACTGTCCTAAGCACTTTGTTTATATTAACTTATATCATCCTCCTAACAACCCTAGGAGGTACATAATATTGTCATTATTATAACTACTTTACAAAGAAGGAAACTGAAGCACAGAGAGATTACATAAAGCCCAGCATCACAAAGCTGGTAGGTGGTATAGGTAAGATTTGAATCCAAGCAGTCTATTTCCAGAATTAATGCACTGAACTTCTACGCATGACACAGTCTCCAAGAATAACACATTATACTGAAATCATATGGGTCAGATTTTGCTTCTTCAGATTTAAGCTGTGGCAGCAATCACATTTTTTTTTTTTAATTTGACACAAGGCAATCCACAAATACTTTTTTAAATCACAAAAAAAATGCAAAGATTTTAATATGTTCCTAAATAATGCATTTAGATTTGGGGCTTTGCATGCTGTTTATACTAGGAAATGCATCTGCTCTTGGCACTGAACATGACAAGCTAGTTTATGATTACACAATAGAATGTCAGTGTCATCATCTGATCAAACAAATAGTGAATGATTAATGCCTCTTTGTAGAGAGATTTCTTTTTAAACATATTAACATATAAATAGCTAAGCAAATATTATTCAATTCAGATAACCTAGTATCTACAAAGACAAGAGAGTTCTTTACCTATAAATAATAGTCAGCACTCACTTAGACATAGCAGCATCCAATGGTGCATTTGTAAATGTCCACACACAGTGCTGACTCCAAGAATCCCCTATTGACTGTAATTAATACTGACATAAATCTGGACACAGGGATGGCAATGAAATCAATGGCTGGTTTCACATGACAATGAAAAGTGTTGTCCCAAGCAGTGAGAACATTTTTCTGTAGAAATGTTCTAAAACCTTGTCTGTAAGTTATAAGACAAAGCCAGTTTTACTTACATCCTTAAAATTATTAACAACCACGTACATCAGTAACTGATTCATAGATCAAAAGCACTCAGTAAAACTTAATTCAATCAGAATGGAGAGAACAAATATGAAAGAGAAAACTGTTCTCAAAATACACCAAAAGAACAAATAACTAAGTCCATTAAGTTTGATTTCTCTGCACAATATAAAAACAGCTCGTAAAAACTAACTGGTCAACATGCTTGAGACTATAAACTTCCATTTTAATCGGAAAGAGTAGCGAACTAAGCAAAACAAATATTATTTAGGAAAATGTTTTTAATTTGGTTCATAATGCATACAAATCTCTACTTCAGTCATAATTTTTAGATTAAAAAATTAACATAACCTTACTAAGAGGATACCATTAAAACATAGTGGCTTTTTTTTTTTTTTTACAGTCGCTTTCAGCCTGGCTCCATTAATGCCCACTGTTTACCTATACAAATGAAGAGCAGACTGAGAACTGTCCTAGTTTCTTTAAGAGTCATCAACCGAAGCTAATGTTTCCTTAGTGAGAAGTCCACTCTGAACGAGGGCCCTGAACCTGCCAGCTGCCCTTGCTATTCACAGGGATGCCAGCCTGACTTGCAGCGTGGGCAACAGCAGCTCTGCAATGGGGTCTCAGTGTCCTTAAGTGATGTGTCTGAACACTCTGCGTTATGCTCAACTGCTCAGCACAAAATCAAGGGCAGCACCGCTCCCCGATAAACAGCAAGCTTCCAATGAGCTTAATCATTCATTCTAATGGATGGCAGGCTGATGACAAAGCAAACTTCCCTTTAAGAGTAAATTAGCTTCCCCCTGTCCTGCTCCCCTTTGCAGCCCCCTACACTCAGCTCCCCAAGACATCCCCCTATGGTGTCTTGGGACATACGGATGTCCAATATAGAGGGTCCCTTTTTTTCCCCCAAAACACTCCACACATTATCTCTGAATTGACTCGATTACCAGTATATCAGTATCACTTATTTCAACCCAGACACATGAAAGGACTTTATGAGAAATCACCACTCTGAAGCTTCCCTAGAGAACTAGAGTGCATTCCCCCACATGCCACAAGTGTGTGCTGTGAAAATCTTTCTTTACTTGTGCTTTATAAGGAGACTGTTGTGAGAAATATAATGCTTGCAGCACGGCTCACACCTAGGAAACATCTAAAACATACACCCTCCATGACACATCGATTGCTGAGTATTCTCTCGAGCCTCAGATGCAGGTACCCATGTCAGAGGAGAGCTCTCAGATGGTAGGAACACAGGATAACCCCGAGACAGCTACAACCTACAGCACAGCTGAGCCCCATGCTACAGCTAGTAATAACAATTCATTAGACCAGGCTACATAGCTGAGTCATGTGGACTGTCTCACTTCAACTTCTTCTTTTTTAAGATTTATTTATTTATCTTGGAGAGAGAACACACACATGCGAATCAGGGGAGGAGCAAAAGGAGACACAGAGAAAATCTCAAGCAGACTCCCCGCTCAGCACTCTCACGACCCTGAGAACATGACCTGAGCTGAAACCAGGAGTCAGACACTCAACCCACTGAGCCAGCCAGGCACCCCTGTTTCACTTCAATTTCTTATCACAAGACAATTTTCTTAACAGGCAAATCACACCAGGCAGCTTCATGGGACATCGTTACGTAAACACCACCTGTGTCGCTGGTAAAACACATGCACACCAAAGCTGCAGTCTTGTTCCACACACAGTACCACTGGTTTCATGATGGGGATGAACCCTGTCGGTAACAATGTTTCTGTGACAATGAAGATACAGCTCAAAAAAGTTCTGAGCGAAGCGGTATATACAGATATGACCTACAATATAGCTTCATCATGATCATCTATAAAAGGTGCTAAAATTATAAATCACATTTACTATTACATATCACAGCTAGAGTGCCAAATTCTCAGGTTGGCAAAATCCTCATTTATAAAGAGTTAGTATCTCTCTTAAAGTCTGAATATCAATAAGATAGCATGTCAAAAAAGTAAATACAAGATGGATCAGACTTAAACATACATAAGCTAAAACCATGAAACTTTCAGGAGAAATGTCAGGATGGGAGGTAGGGGGGTAGACAAAGACCTCCTAAGACAAAGAAAGTAATAACCATTTTTTTTCCCAGTTTCTTGTATTATTTTATTTTTTCAGTGTTCCAAGATTCATTGTTTATGCCCCATACCCAGTGCTCCATGCAATACGTGCCCTCAGAACCCACCACCAGGCTCACCCCTCCCTCACCCTCCCCTCCAAGATGCTCAGTTTGTTTCTGAGTCCAAAGTCTCTCATGTTTCGTCTCCCTCCCTGATTTACCTCCCTTCCCATTTCCTTTCCTTCTCCTACTGTCCTCCATATTACTCCTTATGCACCACAAGTAAGTGAAACCATGTGATACTTGACTTTCTCCACTTGGGTAATAACCATTTTTTTAAATAGACACATCAGATCTAATCCTGTTTAAAACTTCTTATTAAAAGTTTCTTAAAAAAAAAAAACTAGGAGAAAATCATGGTAAAATATAAATCTAAAAAAGGAAAGACTGGTATGTAGGCTCTCTAAGGAACTCCTACACTCAATAATAAAATGTTCACTGTAGCCTATTTGTAACAGCCTGTTTTGGAGGGGACAGCTCGACAGGAGAAGTGGAGATGCTGGAAATTTCCCTCTTGTGAAGAATAAACAGTTAGTAGCTAGATTGTCTAGAAGACTACTTGAGGGAGAAGACAGGAAATAAAAACCAGAACAGATGCCAGGACAGTCTGAACTCCTAAAAAACACATTGTACAGAGCACCAGTCAATGCACATTTAAAAGAAATCTGGATTTAAAGTGGCAGCTTTGTTTTCCTATTATACTGGTTTCAAAGAGCTTCTACCCAGATTTAATGTTGGAAGCAATAATTCTTATTTAGGTTTATCCAATTCTCTAAATCAAGAAACATGTATTTGCATGGAAAATATGTTTTACTTAAAAAACTAGATTCATATCATATCACACTTTAGACACTTTCGGTTCTGCCTAAAAATAAACTTTAACTCCTTTACAGCAACAGGCCAAGAAAATAAGGATGCAAAGTAATACAAAATGGCACACGGTTGCCAATAATTATTAAAGGTTTTCAACCATAATCCCTAAGCTGTGATTTTATACAATTAGACATTTGTTTCTGTCTAGACATGTTCAACTGGTAAAGCATACCACCCTACCCTACAAGCACTGGCAGACCAATATATAATAAACAGTTATCCACTGTGGCATTACAGGACATGAAATTGGTAGTTATGTTTTTATGTTTCTAAAATGTAGATGTTAAGTTAACATCTTATGTTAACAATAAGAATTTCTGACACTTACTGCAAGGGTTTTGTTTTGTTTTGTTTATGTTTCAAGTTTTTACTTAAATTCCAGTTAACACATAGTGTAATATTGGTTTCAGGAGTAGAGCTCAGTGACTCATCAGTTACGCACAACACCCAGTGCCCTTCACAAGTGCCCTCCTGAGGGCCCATCACCCATGTAGCCCCTCCCCCGCCCACCTCCCTCCAGCAACCTGGAGTTTAAGAATATCTCCGATGGTTTTATTGCACGCTTTTTTAATGCAAATTTAAACATGTTATAAATGTGCACCTGTACTCTCTCACTGGATTTACCCTTCTCTCTGCAATGTGACCGTCAGCACACAAGAGGTGCCCTGCTGCTATCCACACTGTGTTCCTACGCAATTACCCCACACAAGGACTTGAGATGCTGTTTTGCACCAATTAGGAAAAGAAGTATCTAACCTCTATGGTTCTGTCTCAGAGGCCCGTTAGAACCTGTTTAGACTAAACTGCCAGTTAAAAAAGGATACTGCATGTGAAAACTAAATAATTCACTGTTTGGCTGTTAAGAGGAAAAACCACGGGGTGCCTGGGTGGCTCAGTTGGTTAAGTGACTAACTGCCTTCAGCTCAGGTCATGATCGCAAAGACCCCGGATCGAGTCCCACATCTGGCTCCCTGCTCCTCAGGAAGCCTGCTTCTCCCTCTCTCACTCCCCCTGCTTGTGTTCCCTCTCTGGCTGTGTTTCTCTCTGTCAAATAAATAAAATCTTAAAAAAAAAAAAAAAAAAAGAGGAAAAACCACACTGATTTCTAAGTACCATTAATACAGTAAATGAAAGAGTTTTGACCAGAGTAGTAAAGATGTGAAATCAACAAATACTGTTACATAAAGGATTAGTGACAACAAAGAGTGTGTTATTTTAAGCTAAAACAGGGATACCTCCTATCACCATAAAACGTGAAGAGAGAAGCATAAATGCACAGAAAAAACAGGGAAGAACAATTCAACACAGTGGCTCAGGCAATGTAGCAGACAGATGTGGGTTCGATTCCAGCTCAGCCACTTCTGAGTGATGAGACCTTGCCAAAATTGTTTAGCCTTACATGTAACATGAAAATGAGAGTCAACATCTCACAGGATGACTTAGCGATTATATGAGATCATGGAGGCAAAAGTCTGGCAAATTTTTGAGTACAAATTACTCAATAATGGTTAACTATTATTGTTATAATTAAAATTTCCTCAATAAGGATTTGGAAGTACTAAAAGGCTATAATGTGAAAGAACTAAATTTCATCATACAAAAAAATGCCAACGAAAGACTTCTAGTTTAGGAATTTTTTCTCATGGTCCCAAGGACACTGTGGGAAACCAAAAGAATTTTAGACTTTAAACTAGCAGCAGAGGCAGTAGGAACAAGTTCTTATCCTTTCCTCCTGGTCCAAACAATTTAAGAAAAGGAATGAGGGGAAAAAACAAAAACAATCCTTCGGAATCAAGCACGGCAGGCAATCATTCCGTGACCAAACAATGGCACACATACAATCAGAGCTAATGGTAAAAACATTGCCAAACAAAGTCCCAAACCTGCACACTCAGTTCCTCTTGCTTGTAAGCCAGCTTGATGCAGTTACATGACAATCATGTTCTGGGACAGCTTCCAACTAACTGAGCAAGTACCTGTGCATGATAAAAAATATGGATTCAGTAAAAAGGCCCAACATTCTACTTCATTTAATTCTTCATGCTCCACTCACAAAGGATCTATCAGGTTCTCACTCTGCCAGGCTCTCCCCAATATCTACACAGCAGCAAGGGCAATCACTGCAGGGAAAAGAACACCCATGAAAAGCATCAAGCGCCATGGCCCAGGAGTCCTCTCTCTCACAGCACACATTTCTAAACCACCAGAGCTAAAGGGCAGATAAGGGTAGTGACTGGGGGACACTAAGTAGACAAGGCCAGAGGAAAAGTAAAAGGTGTTCCGCCAGATCGTCACCCTAAACATTATGGCTTTACAACACATACCATTTGTTCTTGATAGGGTAAATTTCTTAAAGTTTATTTATAGTACTCATTTAATTAGCATATTTATTCAGAGTTATGAAAAGATAAACTCTGTAGAGACTTTTCCCCTCACCAGATACCAATTTCTAGGTCCCTGTATTCTCTCTACCCTTCAAGGGTAGTTCCACAACTACCTTCTCCAGAGATCATTTTTGATAGACTTCAGCTGAAAGTTGTCTTTTGCTATGAAATCCTGTGGCACTTTGCCCACAATGAACTACTTCCTACCCGTTTCCCTTTCTGACTTGTATTGAGGTCACCTTCCTGTACATCCATAAAACCCATCAGGTTCCTTGGGAGCAGGTTCATGTCTGATTTACCTAGGACAGAGAGGCCTGCTGGAACTGCAGGGTTCAAAATAAATGTGAACAAATGCATGCTTTTGTTGCTTTAAGACTGAACCTCAACCATAAATTACTCTAACTTCACCACTGCCACTGGTGGTGTTATATTTAATGAAAAATGTATCTTTAATCAGGATGATTAAGGGTGTGTCTTTAATCAGGATGATACTTGACACAGTATGAGAAAGAATGAAGCTAGAAGAACAACTTTCTCCATAAAACACCCTACCTGGCCTTCAACTGAGATTCAAATGCTACCACCACTCCATTTTTATACATTATTGCTGCCCCCAGGACATCCAAAGAACTGACAGAGTTGTTCAATTTAAACCAAAGGCCCTAAATACTGTAATTTTCCATCACATAACTATAATATCAGAGTTAGGAAATTTCCACTCACCCTCAGTCATGATGCGGCCTCCATTAGCCTTTTTCAACCTCAACTTCCTTATATATGAATATATATGAAATAGGTGCAACATTCCCTGTCCCGCGCTGTCAGTAAGGGTTAAATGAGAAAGCATGGATGACAACACCTGACATCCAGCCTGGCTACACAGGACGCATTCAGTATCAGTGTTACTTCAAGATGGCAGGCTCAAGTCTCTCTATTCTAAGACCCATAATTTGATAACTCAAGGATTTCTTAGTTCCATAATCCAAAAAAATGTAATACTAAAAGCTAGGAACTGGATGCAAGGATTACCATTCTTCTCCAAATATTCCATGTAGCAATTAAACCCAGCCTTAAGTTCCAAATGCATTTCTATCTGCATTAAATTTATTTGCAACTTTCTACTGTGGAGTGAGATTCTTTTAAAAGTTACTCTGAATAAAACAGAATGAGTCATTCTTAATATACTGGTCTAAAGAAAATCAGTGCACTAAAGCCAGAAAGTTTTCCTTTTTGGATTTCTTAAATTGAATTCTTTGGCCAACATTTTAATCAGTCATGATGTGAAATGAATAGGTAACTTGAAATATTTCACAATTTCAGACATTCACTCAATACAGAATAGAAAGTCACATAAATTGGATTATCAAGCAGCAAAATTTGGATGCATGACAAGTTGTAACTATTAGGGACTGCCCCACTTAAATGCAGAAAAATCAATGTTGGGTCTGGCAATTAAAGAAATTGGGAGTACAACACACCGTCAATGCCAGAGGAAGATAACAGGTTCTGTTATTGTTGAAGTTGATTAGCACAAGATTTAATAACGTAAGATTTCCTCAGAAAAGAACTGACTCAAATCAAAGGGCAATTTCTCTCTAGTCGTCAGGAAAACACAACCTAAACAACAATGGATACCACTCCATACCCACTGGAATGGCTAAAAGTAACAACTAAAACTAAGTGTCAGTGACAATGTCCAGCCACTGGAACTCAAACACTGTTAGTAACAGTGAACCAGTACACTACATTAAAAGGTTCTGTGTTATCTCCTAAAAATGAACAAACACATACCCAACCTCAGTAACTCACTCCTAGGTACAAATGCCCAACAGAAGTGTACACATAAGCGCCCCAAAAACAAATACAGGGAGGCTCATAACAGCATTAGCTGTTCTGGCAAAAACTGAGAAGGGAGGCACAACAAACTAGAAACAAAAAAACCCAGATGTTCAGTAGTAAATAAATTGCAATATAGTTACACGTCAGATAATACATGGGGAGAGGGGAGCTGTTATACCCGCAAATACAACGCAGGGCAAAAGAAGTCAAACTAAGGAGTATATTGTCATATTATTCCATTTTTATGGAGTTCAAAATCAGACACATCTAGCCCATGGTTACCTTTCCTTGTACTGGGATGGGGAAGGGTAATGAAATGGAAGAAAGCATGAGGAAGCTCCTGGAATTTGATAATATTCTAATTTTCTAATATTCTAATTTTTAATTTAGGTAACGATATACACGCTTTTTGAGTTTACAGAAGCTTATCAGTAGTTAAATGCTTAGAGTCTGTGTGCTTTTCTTTTTTTTTTTTTTTATTGTTACTAAAATTTTTTTTTCAGTGTTCCAAGATTCATTCCCCATTCCCCACACCCAGTGCTCCACGCTTTAGGTGTCCCCAGTACCCACCACCAGGCTCTCCCATCCCTCCACCCCCCTCCCTCCAAGTCCCTCAGTTTGTTTCTGTGTCCAAAGTCTCTGTTGTTTCATTTCCCTCCCTAGATTACCCTAGTTCCCATTTACTTTCCTTCTCCAGCTGTCCTCCAGTTTACCCCTCATGCACCGCAAGTAAGTGAAACCATGCGATACTTGACTTTCTCTTCTTGGCTTATTTCACTCAGCATAATCTCTTCCAGTCCAGTCCATGTTGCTACAAAAGTTGGATATTCATCCTTTCTGATGGAGGCATAGTATTCCATTGTATATATGTACCACATCTTCTTTATCCATTCAT
>PITA01014461.1:0-53535 GCA_004023965.1 Spilogale gracilis | reverse complement strand
CTCCATCCATGTCATTGCAAATGGCAAGATTTCATTTTCTTTTATGGCTGATAATATTCCATTGCATATATATGCTACTTCTTCTCTAGCCACTTTTCAGTTGATGGGCTGTTTCCATAGTTTGGCTAAAGTAAATATTGTTGCAATAAACTGGGGTGCATGTTTCCCTTTGACTTAATATTTTTGTATTCTCTGGGTAAATACCTAGTAATGCAATCACTGGATCTATATGGACTTTAAGAAACAAAACAAATGGACATAGGAAAAAAGAGAGAAGCAAACCAAGAAACAGACTCTTAATTATAGAAAACAAAGTGATGGTTATCAGAAGGGAAGTGGGTTTGGGAATGTCTTAAATAGGTGATGGGGATTAAGGAATGCGCTTGTGATGAGCACCAGGTGTTAAATAACTAAACTGTACACCTGAAACCAATATTCCACTGTATGTTAACTAACTGGAATTTAAAATAAAAACATATATATATATATATATATATATATATATATACAAACACACACACATACACACACACATATGTATATAACAAATCCACATTTAGGGAAAGATAAACTTTATTCAGAAGACTAGTGTAATAGGAAAAACACTTTGATCTCAGAAATCTGCAAGAACATGAACATCAAACAGAAAAAGGGTTTCCTTTTATAAAGATGAGTAAGCAGTAAGTGAGGGAAAGTGAGGCCAATGAAAAAAATGTACAATAGTACCTTACCAGGAATGTGTCTTGCTGTGAGCAACCAATTCTTGGGATAAATGGATGTGGTGCTATGTTCTCTTTTTAATGTTTTCTCAATCTCAAGCAAACAGAATTCAGGTGCCTGTGGGGAGTAGAAATTCTAGTTAAAGTTTAGTTAGACAAAGCTGAGGGTAAGAAATGGCAAATTATAAGCACTTATACAGTAGAATTTCTTTTAAAAATATTAAGAAATCCAAGTAATCCATTTTTCTTTTATCAATAATGCAACTTTAGCCTTTTCCAAGAAATCACTGTATACTCCAACTTACTGAGGCATCTTCCTAAATTTATGTCTAGTAGATTTATTGTTTTATTTAGGTCTATGACCCATTTCATACTGGTGACATGAATGGCTAGTGAGGAGTCAAATTTCCTTTTCTCCATAGAGAAATAGCCAGTTTTTCTTCCACCATTTTTTGAAGACATGTATCTTTCCTCTTTGAATTTCTTTGGAAATCTTGTCAAAAATTCAGAGCATATTTGTGTGGACTCTTTTTATTCCATTGTATTGATTTTTTTCTATGCTTTCGCCTATGTTGCAAAGGCTTTATTACTGTAGCTTTAAAATAAGTCTTGATGTCAGTTAGTGTTACTCCTAAAAACATTTCTTTTTTTCAGTTTCAAGTTCATTTTGGCTAGTCTAGGTCCTTTGCTTCTGCAAAGAAATTTTCAAATGAGCTTGTAAATTTCTTCAAAATACTTGCTGAGGTTTTATCATAGTTGCACTAAATCTATAGGTAAATTTAAGGAAATCTTTCCTTTTATCACACTGAATATTCTGATCAAAGGTCTACTGCATATCTCATAATTTATTTAGATCTTTTTTTGATTTTACTCACAATTGTAGAAAGAAAACATTCACTGCTTCATGATAGGTTTTATCAGTTTTAGATTTTCCCACAGATACCATTTGTTAGATTGAGGAAGTTTTTTTCCATTCATGTTTACTTAAACTTTATGTCATTAATGTGTAGTTTCCTGACAAATAATGACAAAAAATGTCATTGACATTGACAAAAAAATGATTTCTATGCCCATTTTAAAATTACGCATGTTTTCCTCTTTTACCTCTTGATGTAGTAACTAAAATATATTTTCTTTCATATATAAACTAACCTTGAATTTCTACAATAAACCTACTTGATCACAGTGTTCATCCTTTTTTATATATTGCTAAATTTGGTTTTCTAATATTATATACTCACATGGGTATTGGTTTGTAATTTCCTTGTGTTGTAATGCCTTTATTTGTTTTGGCATCAGGATGAAATACTCAATAAAATGAGTTGAGGATTGGGCACCTAGGTGGCTCAATGGGTTAAAGCTTCTGCCTTCGGCTCAGGTCATGATCTCGGGGTCCTGGGATTGAGGCCCGCATCAGGGAGCCCACTTCCTCCTCTCTCTCTCTGCCTGCCTCTCTGCTGCTTGTTATCTCTCTCTGTGTCAAATAAATAGATAAAATCTTAAAAAAAAATGAGTTGAAAGGCACCTGGGTGGCTCAGTGGGTTAAAGCCTCTGCCTTTGGCTCAGGTCATGATCTCAGGGTCCTGGGATCAAGGCTTGCATCGGACTCTCTGCTCAGCTGGGAGCCTGCTTCCTCTGCTCTCTCTGCCTACTTGTGATCTCTCTGTCAAATAAATAAAAACAAACAAACAAACAAACAAATAAATAAATAAATAAATCTATCTTTAAAAAAAATGAGTTGAGGATTGCTTTCTTCTCAGTTGGCTCTGTATTATCTTCACATGCTTCATGGAATTAACTAGTAAAGTCTAATGATATTTTTGTGGATTTGCTAATCTAAAAATTCATTTTCTTTCCTGGTACTGTTTCTATTGACAGTTTTTTTTTTCTTTTTCTTTTGCATTTTTTTTAAAATATTTTATTTATTTGACAGAGAGAAACATAGCCAGAGAGGGAACACAAGGAGGGGGAGTGAGAGAGGGAGAAGCAGGCTTCCAGCTGAGCAGGAAGCTGGATGTGGGGCTCGATCCCAGGTCTCCGGGATCATGACCTGAGCTGAAGGCAGTCGCTTAACCAACTGAGCCACCCAGGCACCGCTCTTTTGCATTTTTAAAAACTTTATTTTTATTTTAATTCCAGTCTAGTTAACATAATTGTTATATTAACTTCAGATGTATAATCTAGTGATTCAACAACTGAATTTATTACTCAGTGCTAGTGATGATAAGTGTACTCTTGCCTTCCCATCCCCTATTTCACCCATTCCCCCACCTACACTCTGGTAACCATTTCTTTGTTCTCTATAGTTAACAGTCTATTTCTTGGTTCCTCTCTCTTCCATTTTTTACTTGTTAATTTGTGTTATTTCTCAGATTCCACATATGAGTAAGATCATATAGTATTTGTCTTCCTCTGAGTTATTTCACTTAGCATTATATTCTCTAATCCATCTATGTTGTTTCAAATGGCAAGATCATATTCTTTATTATGGCTGAATAATATTCCATTATATGTGTATACATGTATATATGGTATTATGAATATATATCCCATTATATATATTTCATTATATATACATTCCACTATATATATGTATATATATGTATACTGCGTGTGTGTGTGTGTGTGTGTTAAGTGTCTCAATTATGTCCTCCAGTTTTTCTCAAGTCAAGTTAGTACCTTTATGATCATTACTTTAAATTCTGTTTAGGGTATGTTAACTTATATCCACTTCACTTAGGTCTCTTGCTGTCCTGTTTTCTCCTGTGCTTTCATTTGGGATATATTCCTCTGTCTCCTCATTTTGTCTAACTCTCTGTGTCTGTTTCTCTATGTTAGGAAAAGCATCTATGTCTCCTGCACTTAAAAGTAATGGCCTTATGAAGAAGAGGTCCTGTAGCACTGTACTATGCAGTTCCTTTTTTTTGTCAGAACCTGGTGCTTCAGGGGTTGTCTCTTATGTGTGATGTGAGTGCCTGCTGTAGTTGTTGAACTGCTTTTTCCTTCAGTTATCTGCAATGACTCTCTTGGCGTGTTGGGGGCAGTGTTGGTCCCTGTGGTATTAGTGGGCCAGTCTGGAGACACTTTGGACTTGAGTTGAGTCAGAGAGGTCATTTGACAGAGATGCAGTAGGACCAAAGGGGAGGGCATTTTCCCCGTGTTATCCTCTGAGAAGTTTCATTGTTAGGTGGGGTCTACAATCAGACCAGACCCCACAGCTAAGGGCTCCTGTCTGACTGGTGTTTGTGGTTATCGTTCCCTCTCTCCAGGGAAGGAGTCATTTTAGAAAGGTGCTGCCCTTATAGGCGCTGTTTGCACATTGTCAGGCCTGCAGCATCACCCTGTTCGGGCTCTGGCCAAGAGCGTACTGATAAGTCCAGATCTGTTAAAGCACAATGCCAGGGGCAATACAGCAGGGCTGAAGTGCGAACAAGCTTTGTGTCTTTTAGCCCTCTGTGGGAGAGGCCCTCCAGCCCAGGTACTGACAAGGCCTATCAGGCCCCAATGAAGCCCCTAAAGGGGGTTGGTATGGTGGAGTGGTGGCACTAGTCAGGTCTGCACACAGTCATTCCTGTGAAGAAGGGGCCCTGCAGTGTCTGGACTGAAGCAGGATGTCCAGAAATAGGGATTAGCGGTATTACTCTATGGAATGGAGGGGGATGTATGGCAGTGGTGGCTAGCAACATAGGCAGTGTAGGTAGCAAGTCCTGCAGGGAGCTGTGTGTTTATGCTGGAAAGGTGGAGGAGGGAAATGGCACCTTTAAGTTCCTTTTATTTTGGGGAGGACTTCCCAGCAATTTCTGTCCCTCTAGGACATGCTCTGAGATTAGTAAATGACTCTTCATTCCATATGACCCAAGCACTTTTCAAACTACAGCTTCTATGTTGTATCTCCACATGCTGTTTGTCATGCTGTCTCTTTAAGGACAGGGACTCAGTTTCTTTCACCCACTGGCTCTCCCAGAGCTGAGCCCACTGATTTTTTAAATTGCAGGTTTTAAATTCCAGTGGTTGTAAAAACTCACGAAATTGGGTCTCTCTGATTTCCAAAGCCAAATGTTACAGGGATTCCACTTCCCAATGCAGGCTCCCCAGTGTGGGATTGTTTTCCTGTCATCTCTCCATGCCCAGGATGTCCATCTCTCCCACAAACAGTCACATGAGTCCATTTAGTTCCTGACCGCATCTCTGCTCTTACTACCTTCTTTGATGTAGCCTCTTCCCTACGTTTAGTTATAGAGTTTATTCTGCCAGTTTTGGGGTCATTATTCTGAGTTATTTACACTGATGCGAGTGTTATCTGGTGTATTTGTGGTATACGGTAAATCTAGTATCCTCCTACACCATCATCTTTCCTGGAAGATGATATATAATATATAATATATATGATATATATATTATGATGGATAATATTTCCATATAAGTTTTTTCTTTGTTCTTTCTTTCTTCTTTCTTTCTCTCTCTTTCTTTCTCTTTTTTTCTTTTCTTTTCTCTTTCTTTCTTTCTTTCTTTCTTTCTTTCTTTCTTTCTTTCTTTCTTTCTTTCTTTTTCTTCTTCTTTTTCTTCTTTTTTGTTAATAAATGATGCCAGCCATGAGTAAAAGACTGTGGTAATTAATACTTAAATCTTGAAATTAGCATGCTACCATCACCTTTTTCTCCTGTCAGGCCATGAGGAATGAGAGTTGTCGATTTACTTTATATTTAAACTGAGTTTGATCTTTGATATTATTTTTGTTCTATTTAGTGCTTCGAATTACACCTGTGGTAAACTACTTAGCCTAAGGCCTGCATATTTTCTCTCAATTCTGCTTTATTTATTATCTGATCTCAATGGACCCTGCCTATCTGTCCCACACAAGGGATTTTTTAGTACTGATACACCGTCCTCACTGGGAGTCATCCCTGTCGTGGGACTTGGTACAAGGCTTAAGTGGACTTGTGAAGTCTTAAGTAGCAGATATCTGAAGTAGGGTTCTTAATTTTGTGATTTAGTCTTTCTTTAATTTTAAAAATATGTTTCTTGCTATTTATTCTTATTCTTTATTATGTTATGTTATTCACCATAAAATACATCATTAGTTTTTGATGCAGTGTTCCAAGATTCATTGTTTATGTATAACACCCAGTACCCCAAAGATACAGATGTAGTGATTTAGTCTTATATTTCAGTAGGTTCTACATGCCTTTAGCCCAGAGGTAGCACTCTCTCAGCATCTAGTAGCACATGGTCACTGATTCATGCTCAGTGGAGGTGAGTTATTCTGATCCTCTTCCAGAAGCAAACACCTCTGTCTTTTACTCAGGATAGGGTCAAGATAAGGACTATTTTTCTGTTTCTCCAGACATATATGATCAATAAATTGTGTATATACAGTACTTGACTATAGGCAAGTTTCTACCAATTGTTTTCATTTCACCCTCAAACTTTAGAAAGACTGCTGTGCTGCTTCCTTCTCTCTCTCTCTGCCTGCCTCTCTTCCTACTTGTGACCTCTCTCTCTATCAAATAAATAAATAAATAAAAATCTTAAAAAAAAAGAAAGAAAGAAATACTGCTATGTTTGCAACAAAGAAGGGGTCTCATGAGTCAGGATCTTCCCCAATCTTTCTGATGGCAGGTTGGTATACATTTCTATTGTGTTTAGGGATCCAAAAAATCCCAACTTGTCATACCAGGCACATTGGTCTTTAAAAATTCACTGAAATATTAACTATCTTTTTCTTAACCATTTCTATGTTGGCTACCACATTCTCCCACTGTTCTACCAAAGAGGAATCAGCTCATGTGCACTACTTTATATTTGAGGATTTACTACTCTTTGGATATATCTCATCAGATTACCTTCCATGTAAGGCCTCTGTTAGACTCTAAAAAATGTGACCATTTGCCATTTTCTTGTTAGAAAGGAGCAATGTTTTCCTGAGATTTTTAATATTTTAAGCTGAAATCTCTTGATGATTATAAACTTTTTTATAGTTCAAATCTATAAAGTAGAGCACCTGAAACTAAGAGAACATGTGCCCTGCTCCTCGTCACATCACATGTTCCATAGGAGTTTATTTTATAATGTAAATCTACAAATTCCAGCTCAGTAATCTTTTTCTAAACCTACCTGATGATACTGTCTTTTTTTTTTTTAATTCAAGCCTTTTAGCCTTTATTTGCAAAATCCATTTTACTTATTGGGCATGCATATTCATAGCTACAAAAAATTATGGTACAGAAACCTAGACTTTAGCTCCTCATTGGTCACCAAGACACCTACTGCCCATAATACAGGAAAAAGTATTAAGAAACAAGCAACAAAGAAGGGGCTACTTTAAAAATCATGGTTCTTCCACGAATAAAGGAATTATTTGCATTTACCAAAGAATAACACTTTAAGCACAAAGCATTTGGTAATAAATTGCTTGTATGATCATATTCTCTCAGGGATACTGTGGATCTTTCTGGTGCTCAATAAAATTAACCCAGTTTGAAAACTGTCAGAGCTATTTATTTACTACCCTAGAAAGCTAGTTCAGCTTTCCTTTTAATAAGCATTGCCTTAGAATTAGAAATATAAATGTATAATATGTTAAAGAGGTAGAAATATCCTAAAAAAGGAAAACTTTTTGAGACAAAGATACATATACATAGGCAATAGTTAACTTATGAGATAGAATAAGACATTTATTTACTCTATAGTTTAATAGGCTATTTTTTATTCTCTCTCTCTTTTTTAAAATATTTTATTTATTTATTTATTTGACAGAGAGAGAGAAAGAGAGAGAGCATGAGCACAGGGAGTGGCAGGCAGAAGGAGAGAGGGGGACGAGGCTCTCTACTAATAAGGAGCCCAATCCCAGGACACTGGGATCATGACCTGAGCCAAAAACATATGCTTAACCAACTGAGCCACCAAAGTGCCCCAATTTTTTTTATTCTCTTAAGCTTATATAATCTTCCACATGGGCTTAGAACCCACTGGGTAGACTTAGACTTGTCAAATTAAAATATTTGTTTCCAGTTAATCATCATTCCTTTCAATTTAAATAATTTGTTACTTCAAAGTTCATCTGCCTGTAAGTTTTAGCTTAAATCTCTTATATGACTTTGTCTCCTAATTAAAATATAAGTCTTTCAAATTGTTCTCATCTTTTCTTTCTCTTTCTCAAGTTTGCTTAAGTAGATAAGCAAATTGCTTTAGTGGATAAGCAAAATTGCCTTTTCTGCAACAGTGGAGAAGAAGGATTCCTTAGATTTACATGGTAGAGAAAGACCTACCATCTACCATAAAAAAGAAGAAATACATAAAAGAATGGGCCAAAAATAGGAAGAGTATATATTTTTTTTAAAGATTTTTGTTTATTTATTTGACAGAGAGAGGAACAGCAAGAGAGGCAACACAGCAGGGGGAAGTGAGAAAGGGAGAAGCAGGCTTCCTGCCATGTGGGGCTCAATCCTAGAACCCTAGGATCATGACCCAAGCTGAAGGCAGATACTTAATGACTGAGCCATCACCCAGATGCCCTGGAAGAGTCTTATTAATAATAAAGATATACCTATTTAAGTTGCAGAAGACCATTAACACAATATCTTGCCCTTAAATTGTGATGATGGAAATCACCAAGGAGAATGTACATTAAGTTGGTGCCACCAAATGATCAAAAATATATAACAAACACAAACATTTCTATTAATGGGAAAGATTTCTAAAATATTTTTTTTTTTAGTGTGAAAAACAATGACATTTTTAGTCTCACCTCTACCATGTAAAGAGCTTGGAAGCAAACATTCAATTCTTAAACAACAGTAAAAACAGAAAAAACTGAAAATCAATGATTTTTTGTGAACCCTTCAAAAAACAGGTTACACTAAAAACTGTCACTCCTAAATCTGGAGATGATCAGTGGAGTCACAAATTGGGAGAAATACTTAAATGGTAAATTTGACATTTGATGCAGTCTGAGTTTGGACTAATGTGAGAAACTTTGGGGGGGATTTATTTTCAGACTGTATACTTGCATGGCTTTCATTTCTAAGAATCCCACCAGATACTTACAATAAATTTCCCCCACTTGACTCTGGCAGGGAGAGAGGGAGAGCAATCCTTGTGAGATATTGCCAAAGCATTGTCCATAAGAAAAGGTCTATATTCCAGGAGAAAATGCTTTACTAGAAACTCTTCCTAAGCCATAAAGAAAGGGCATTACTTTTATTTCAGCCCTCTCTAGAGAGTCTGACTCACCTAGGAGGGAGGCATAATTGAGAAACAATTGTGAAGATCACAATAGGACAACTGAAAGACTAATAATAAACCATAAGACTATAGAACACTTTCCCACTCTCATATTTTAAGAGCACTGCATAATATCATGAAGCTGAAAGAATTGCTAGGTGCAGAATCCATTTCACGAGTAGTTCTAAGGGAAACCAATAACAAAAGGGAAGACACCCCCCCCCCCAAGGCATTAGATGAATTTGAGGCCTTTGGAACCTAGAGTTATGGTAAATATTAAATCTCAACACATAGCCAGATTAACATATAACCTCGAGGCCTATTTACTTCAATCCTATTATTCAGTATATCATGTCTGGCTTTCAACAAAAAGTTACAGAGCATGCTAAAAGTCAAAATTAAAACAACAACACTCAACATATTCTTAAGAGACAAAGTAAGCATCACAACCAGACTCAGAATTGATGTAGACTTTCAAATATTAGAGTTTAAAAAAACTATAACTTAGATGTTAAGAGCTATGATGGAAAATTAGGAACAACATAATAAGAGAGTAATCATTAGATAGATGTAAATTATAAGAAAGAATCAAAAGGAAATAATAGAAATCAAAAAAACATATTAACATGATAATATAAATGAAGACTACCATTTCATGGGATAATTAGGAGACTTAATGCAGTCAAATTAACAATCAGTGAATGTGAAGACATATCAATAGGAACCCCCAAAAATGAAATGATAAAAGAATAAATGGAATATGAAAAAAGAATAGAGGAAAAACAAAACAAAAGCACAAAAAATACCCCAAAAGTTGTGGTACAATTTCAAAAGGTAGCACATGGGTAACTGTAAAACCAGGAGAAAAAAAGAGAAAATAGAGAAATTGACATATTTGAGGTAATAATAGCTGATAGTATAACCAAACTAATGATAGACACCAAGCCGAAACACCAAGCAGAATAAATAACAAAAAAAATGGACACATCATATTTAAACTGGAAAAAACAAAAGGAAGATAACAAGACAATCTTGAAAGAAAAAGAGGGAGGGGTGGGGAAAGACACATAACCTATATAGGTATAAGTATAAGGATTATAGTGGCTTCCTCATTGGAAAGCATGCAATCGACAAGAAAGTAAAATGACATATTGATATTGTCTAAACTAAAAATGCACTGTCCTTGAATTCTATATCCAGCAAAACTGTCTTTCAAAGTGAAGGAATAATAAACACTTTCTCACACAAAAAGAAAAAGAGAATGCATCACCAGGAGACCTGCCCTGCAAAAAATATTAATTATATAGTTCAGAAATTCAGATATACATAAAGAAAAAGATATACATAAAGCAAAAGCCTTGGAGAAAGAATAAAGATAAAATTAAACATTTCAGAGAGTCCAAGATGGCAGAGGAGTAGGAGGCCTCAGTTTCATCTGGTCCCACGTATTCAGCTAGATAGCTATTAAGACATTCTGAACATGTACAAACTCAACCAGAGATCTAAGAAAAGAATAGCCACAACTCTACAAATAGAAAACTGACCACTTTCTGCAAGGTAGGAGGTGCAGAAAAATGAATCTGACGTGATACCTGGGAAGATAAACCATAGCAGGGAGGGAGCCTCTATAAGCTAGCTACTGGAAATTGATTAAGAAGTGAAGCACACGGGTGCCTCGGTGGCTCAGTAGGTTAAGCGACTGCCTTTGGCTCAGGTCATGAACCCGGAGACCTGGGATCAAGTCCCACATCAGACTCCCTGCTCCGCGGGAAGCCTGCTTCTCCCTCTCTCACTCCCCCTGCTTGTGTTCCCTCTCTAGCTGTGTTTCTCTCTGTCAAATAAATAAAATCTTTAAAAAAAAAAAGAAGTGAATCACAAAATCAGAGCTTTTAGAAGTCTGCTCCTGTGAGGGATGTCCATGCCTAAAAAACACTCAGGTGGAAAAGTGGGAAAGAATCCTAGAGGGCACAGTGTGGTCTTAGGATACTCAGGATCACAGGAAGACCAGGGGTACCTTAGTGCAACAGAGTTCCCAGCATCAGAGCAGGGAAACTGGCTGTTATCAGCAAGCCCAGGCGTAGGTTCTCAGCTCTGGCTTGCCATAAACAGTGATCTGTGGCACCACTGGGAGACTGCTCTCTTAGCAGGAGCCCAACAAGCAGGAGAATCAGCAAGACCCTCCCCGCATTCATCTCCTAGGGAGGAGTGGCATAGGTATCTGCTGCAGAATCTGCAGTGTTTGAGCACTCCAAATGGGCATGTGCCTGAGATACAAATGCTCAGTAAAAGGCTGGGTGAGCACAGAGCAGAAAGAGACTAGGGAGACAGGAATGACTGTCTGCTTTACCCTGAGGGAAGACTGATGAGTTGGGCCCTGAACTCCTGGCTCTGGCACTACAGTATGGGAGGCCACTATTCTCATTCTTACCCTATAGAACAATGAAGCCATCAGACAAAAAAAGCCACATGGAACAATGCAGAGCAGATTACTTAGTCTGGGCCCCTGGCAGGGGCAGTACAATTCTGCCTGGGGCAAAGACACTTGAGAATCAATGCAATAGCCCCTCCCTCACAAGATCAGCAAGAACAACTAGCCAGGACCAAGGACCAAGTTTACAGACCATTGAGAACTTCAAAACTCCAATACTAGAGAAATAGAGCATAAGAATTCATTCCCCCCCCCCACAGTTCTTTAGTCTTTCAATTTTAATTTTTTTTCTTTTTTCCTTTTTCAACCAATTTCTATTTTATCAACTCTTTTTTAAAATCTTTTTTTTTAATTTTCATTTTTATAGTTATGTTCTATCCTTTCATTGTATTTAATTTTATATAAATATGTTTTTCTTTCTTTACATTTTGGGATGCAATTTTTCTAAGAGATACACCCAGAATCTACTGTATGGTTCTGTTCTCTTCACCTGTCTAATCACATTCTCTGTTTTCTCTCCTCTTCCTCTTCCTTCTTTTTTTTTTAGGTTTTGTTAAAGTCTTTTTAAATTTTCATCTGTACAGCTACCTTCTATCCTTTCAATGTATTTATACGTATTTATATATATATATATATATATATAATATATATACATATATACGTTTTTTATAATTTTAAGATGTACTTCCATAAAACAAACTGACCAAAATACATTCAGGATGTATTATAAATCTTTTTTTTAATTTTCATTTTTACAGTTACATTCTATCCTTTCATTGTATTTAATTTTATTTTTAAAGATATATGTTTTCCTTTCTTTACAATTTTGAGATCAAGTTTTCTAACAAATAGATAAAAATACACATAGGATTCAGTATATTGCTCTGTTCTATTGTTCTATCCACCTGTCTGATTATATTCTCTCTCTCATTTGTTTTGTTTTGTTTTGTTTTGAATCTCATTTAATTAGTGTATAATTTTCTGGGGTCATTGTTGCCATTTTAGTATTTTGTTCTCTCATTCATCTATTCTTCTCTGGACAGAATGACAAGACAGAAAAACTCAGCTTAAAAAAGAACAAGAGGTAGTACTGACTGTCACAGATATAAATCAGTATGGACATAAGATGTTGTCAGAACTACAGTTCAGAATAACAATTATAAGGATACTAGCTGGGCTTGGAAAAAAAGCATAGAAGACAAAGAAGATCCCTTTCTGTAGAAATACAAGAACTAAAATCTATTCAAGTCTAAGGGGAAAAGTCTATTGATGAAATGTAATAAAAAATGAAGGCTCTACGTGCCAGGATAAATGAGGCAGAAGAGATAATTAGTCATATAGAAGACCAAATAATGGAGAATAAAGGAGTCGAGAAAAAGAGAGATAAACAATTACTGGATCACAATGGAAGAATTCAAGAGGTGCCACAAAGTGAAACAATATAAGAAGAATTGGGATCAGAGGAAAGCAAAGAGAGAGAGGGACAAAAGGTATACTGGAACAAATTATCGTGAAGAACTTCCCTAATCTGGGGAAGGAAACAGGCATCCATGTTAAGGAGGCACAGAGAACTCCCCTCAAAATCAATAAAAATAGGTCAATACCTAACATTTTTGAGAGTGAAACTTGCAAATCTCAGAGACAAAGAGAAAATCCTGAAACCAGCTCAGAACAAGAGGTATGAAACATACAAAGGTAGAAACAATGAATGGCAGCAGGCCTGTCCAAGGAGACCTGGTAGGACAGAAAGAATGAAATATTGAAGGTGCTAAATGAGGAAGATATACAGCTAAAAATACTTCATCCAGCTAGGATGTAATTCAAAATAGAAGTGATAAAAAGTTTCCAGAACAAACAGAAACTAAAAGAATTTGTGATCACCAAACCAGCCCTACAAGAAATATTAAAAGGGATCCTTTAAGCAGAGAGAGCCCAAAAATAACACAGATGAGAAAGGAACAGAGACAATATACAGACACTGACTTTACAGGTCAGTGGCACTAAACTCATATCTTTCAATAGTTAGCCTGAAAGTAAAAGGGCTAAGTGCCCCAATCAAAAGACACAGGGTATCAGATTGAATAAAAAAGCAAGATCCATGAAAATGCTGTCTACAAGAGACTCATTTTAGATCCAAAGATACCTCCATATTGAAAGTGAGGGGGTGGAAACGATTTATCATACCAATGGACATAAAAAGAAAGCTGGGGTGGCAATCCTTATATCAGACATATTAGATTTTAAACCAAAGAATATATTAAGAGATGAGGAGGGACACTATATCATACTTATAAAGGACAACAAGAAGATCTAACAATTGTAAATATTTATGCCCTTAACATGGGAGCAGCCAATTATATAATCCAATTAATAATAAAATCAAAGAAACATATTGACTTTAATGGGGACTTTAACACTCCACTCACTGCAATGGATAGATCATCTAAGCAAAAGGTCAACAAAGAAATAAAAGCTTTAAATGACACACTGGGCCAGATAACATCACAGATATATTCAGAACACTCCATCCCAAAGCAACAGAATACACATTCTTCTCTAGCTACATGGAACATTCTCCAGAACAGATCAGATCTTGGGTCACAAATCAGGTCTCAATAAGTACCAAAAGTTTGGGGTCATTCCCTGTATATTTTCAGACCACAATGCTTTGAAATTAGAACTCAATCACAAAAAGAAATTTGGAAAGAACTCAAATACATGGAGGCTAAAGATCATCCTACCAAATAATGAATGGGTCACCAGAAGAATTAAAAGAATTCATGGAAACAAATGAAAATAAAAACACAACTGTTCAAAAACTTTGGGATGCAGCAAAGGCAGTCCTAAGAGGGAACTATATAGCAATACAAGCCTTTCTCAGGAAACAAGAAAAGTTTCAAAAACACAACTTAACCCTACACTTAAAGGAACTGAAAAAACAACAAATTAAACCTAAACCCAGCAAGAGAAGAGAAATAATAAAGATTAGAGCAGAAATCAATAAAATAGAAATCAAAAGAACAGTAGAACAGATCAACAAAAGTAAGAATTGATTCTTTGAAAGAATTAGTAAGATTGACAAATCCCTGGCCAGACTTTCAAAAACAAAAGATAAAGAACCCAAATAAATAAAATTATGAACGAAAGAGGAGTGATCACAACCAACACTAAAGAAAAACAAATAATTTTAAGAACATATAATGAACAATGATAAGCTAAAAAATTAGACAATCTGGAAGAAATGGATCCATTCCTAGCAATGTATAAACTACTAAAACTGAAGCAAGAAGAAAGAAAAAAATGAACAGACCTATAACCAGCAAGGAAATTGAAGCAGTAATAAAAATCTCCCAACAAAACAAAGTCCAGGGGCAGATGGCTTCTCAGGAGGATTCTACCAAACATTTAAAGAATTAATATCTATCCTCCTGAAACTCTCAAAAAAACTGAAATGGAAGGGAAACTTTCAAACTCTTTCTATCACCAGCATTATCTTGATCCCAAAACAAGACAAAGACTCCACCAAAACGGAGAATTATAGACTAATATCCCTGATGAACATGGAGGCAAAAATTCTCACCAAGGGGTGCCTGGGTGGTTCAGTGGGTTAAAGCCTCTGCCTTTGGCTCAGTTCATGATCTCAGAGTCCTAGGATCGAGTCCCACATTGGGCTCATTGCTCATCAGGGAGCCTGCTCCCTCCCCCCCCCCCGCCTGCCTCTCTGCCTAACTGTGATCTCTCTCTCTGTCAAATAAATAAATAAAATCTTAAAAAAAAGTCTCACCAAAATACTAGCCAATAGGATCCAACAATACATTAAAAGTATTATTCACCACAACTAAGTGGGATTTATTCCTGGACTGAAAAGGTGGCTCAACATCTACAAATCAATCAATGTGATACATCATATTAATAAAAGAAAGGACAAGAACCATACAATGCTTTCAATTTATTGAAAAAAATTGCCAAAATACAATATTCTTTCTTGATTAAAACTCTTCACAGTGTAGCGATAGAGGAACATACCTCAATATCATAAAAGCCATTTATGAAAAGCCCACAGTGAATATCATTCTCAATGGGGAAAATCTGAGAGCTTACCCTTAAAATAAAAAACATGGCAGGGATGTCCACTCCACCACTGCTGTTCAACATAGTGCTACAAGTCCTAGCCTCAGCAATAAAACAACAAAAAGAAATAGAAGGCATCCAAATTGGCAAAGAAGATGTCAAACTCTCACTCTTTGCAGATGACATGATACTCTATGTGAAAAACCCACAAGACTTCACCCCAAATTTTCTAGAATTCATACAGAAATTCAGCCAAATGGAAGGATATAATATCAATGCACAGAAATCAGTTGCATACCTATATACTGACAATGAGACTGAAAAAAGAGAAAAAAAATTAAAATATTTTATTTATTTATTTGACAGAGAGAAACACAGCTAGAGAGGGAACACAAGCAGGGGGAGTGAGAAAGGGAGAAGGTGGCTTCCCACCGAACAAGGAGCCCAATGTGGGGATCAATCCCGGGACTCCAGGATCATGACCTGAGCCAAAGGCAGACATTTAAAAACTGAGCTACCCAGGCACCCCCTGAAGAAAGAGAAATTAAGGGATTGATCCCACTTACAATTGCATCCAAAATCGTAAGATACCTAGGAATATACCTAGCCAATGAGGCAAAGGATCTATACTCAGAAAACTAAAGACACTTATGAAAGAAATTGAGGAAGGCACCAAGAAATGGAGAAATGTTCCATACTCATGGACTGGAAAAGCAAATATTGTTAAAATGTCTATGTTACCTAGAACAAGCTATATATTTAATGCAGACCCTATCAAAATATCATCAACTTTTTTCACAGAGCTGGAACAAATAGTCCTAAAATTTATATTGATCCAGAAAAGACCCTGAATAGCTAGAGGAATGTTGAAAAAGAAAACCAAAGATGATGGAATCACAATGCCAGCCATCAAGCTGTATTATACATCTGTAATAATCAAGACAGTATGGTATCGGCACAAACACAGACATATAGGTGAATGCAATGGAAGAGACAACCCAGAATGGACTGTCAGTTGATCAACTAATCTTCAACAAAGCAAGAGAGAATATCCAATGGAAGACAGACAGTATTTTTAACAAATGAGTTGGGAAAATTGAACAACCACAAGCAGAAGAATGAAACTGGACCATTTCCTTACACCACACACAAGAATAGACTCAAAATGGATAAAAGACCTAAATGTAAAGTGACAAACATCTTGAATAAAACAAAAGAGAAAATATAGCTGACCTTACGTTGATGACAGGATTTTAGATACAACATGAAATTCATAATGCATGAAAGAAAGCATTATTAAGTTAGACTTTATTAAAACAAAACAAAACCTTACATTTAGTAAAAGACACCATGAGGAGACTCAAAAGACAAACCACAGCCTGGGAAAATAATTTGTAAGACAAATGTAAGATGAAGGTCTTGTATTCAAAGAACTCCTGAGATTCAACCATAAGAAAACTAAGAACTTAGTTAAAAATGGGCAAAATATATGACTAATCATCACACCAAAGAAGATATACAAATGTCAAATAAACATATAGAAAAAATGTTCAATGTAATTCAACACTGCAAACTAAAACAACAATGAAGTCCACTATATATATATATATATATATATATATATATATATATATATTAAACTGGACTAACATCCAAAACCTAACAATATCAAATTCTGGTAAGAATATTGAACAACAGGAGCTCTCATTCATTGCAGACTGAAATGCAAAATACTCAGCCACATCAGAAGATAGTTTGGCAGTTTTTTACAAGGCTAAACACAGTTTTACGGTGTGACTCAGAAATCATTCTCCTGGGGATTTGTTCAAATGCATCAAAAACTGCACTCCCACAATATTTATAGTAGTTTTATTCATACTTGCCAAAAATTGGAAGCAAACAAAAGGTAATTCATGGGTGAATGGAAAAAGAACTCTGTCAGCTAAGAGGGCCTAGAAACAATGACAGCCAGTAGCAATAAGCACATGCAGTGCTGAGATTTTGGTTTCTAATATCAGTCTGCACATAGCGATTCTTGAAAAAAAAGACTGATTCTAGGACAATAGCAGGAAATATACAAAATGGGCTGAGAGCCTGCTGTAGTAGCAAAACTGAGAAAATGTTCAAATACACACACACATGAATAGGGGATGTCAAAGGGATAGAAAACAATTGAACTGAGTGGACAAAGTTGAAACAATTTGGATAACAAAATAAAGTCCATTGAATTACAACACAAAATACAAAGTAAATGTCCATGTGTTCATACTGGTAGGAATAAAAGATTGAATACATTTAAAAAATGTAAGAGAAGAGAAAAATCCTCCGTGAAGGATTCTAAATAATTTAGAAACATTCTCCATCCTCCAGGAAGTGGAACATCACCTTCCACCTCCTTAAGTTGTGGGCAATACATAAGTAATTTCCTTCCAAACCATGAAAAATAGAGAAGAAAAGAATAACTTTACAGTGAAGAAATCTGACAGACACTACCTCTATTAGTCATTAAGGTCAACATCAACAGTAATAAGTAGGTGGACAGAATGTACCCATAATGTGATGTGATGTAAATAGAGCTTTAGGTTAGTGATCTTCATGAAAACCATCATTCCACTCTAACTTTGGGAAAGACATCAGACAAATCTCAATTGAGGAAGTACCTGGGTGGCTCAGTTGGTTAAGCTTCTGCCTTTGGCTAGGGTCATGATCCTGGGGTCCTGGGATTGAGCCCCATGTTGGGCTCTCTTCTCATCTGGGAGGCTGTTTCTTCCTCTCCCTCTGCCTTTTCCCACCCTGCTTGGGCTTTCTCTCTCTTGTGCTCTCTCTCCCTTGCAACTAAATAAATGAAATCTTTTTAAAAAGATTTCATTTATTTATTTGACAGATAGAAACACAGCTAGAGAGGGAGTGAGGGGGAGTGAGAGAGGGAGAAGCAGGCTGCCCACCATGCAGGAAGCCTGATGCAGGGCTTGATCCTGGGAGTCTAGGATCATGACCTGAGCCAAAGGCAGATGTTTAATGACTGAGCCACCCAGGTGCCCCAATAAATAAAATCTTTAAAAAAAAAACCTCAATTGAGGGATATTCTGCAAAACTATCTGACGTCAAAACTGTCAAGACCATCAAAAACAGGGAAAGTTTGACAAACTGTCACAGCTAAGAGGAGACACAACAACTAAATGTAATGTAATGTGGTAACCAAGATCATGAAACAGGAAAAGGATACTTGGTAAAACTCAAGTACATCTTAATAAACTATTGACTTCAGTTAATAATAATGCATCAATATTGATCACTTAATTTCAACAAATATGTCAGACTATGTAAGATGTTAATAATGAGAGAGATTGAGCATATAGCATGTCCTCACTCTACTACCTTTGAAATTTTTCCATAAAGCAGTTCTAAAAATAAATGTTTATTTAAAATAATAAAGCAATGAAGCATACCTTATTACAGAACTATAATGTAAGATCACTGGACTAGGAGTTAGGAGACCTGTGGAGGTCATCATGCAGTCATTTCTCTGTGTAACCTTGAGCATATCACTTAACATCTCTGAGCTTTTGATTTCTTACCCATAAATATGAGTTTTGTAATAAAATGTCTCCTCTTGTTTTTAAATTATGTTCCTGATCTAACAACTCAGCTCAATAAATTTTTATACCACTCATTTTTATTTTTTTGAGAGGATTTGTGTCAGGAGGAAAATTCCATTATCTTTGTTTCATATGTGGGTTCTTTTCTATTTGTACCCAATGTATAAATAATACACAATGACAGGGCAATTTCATCACAATTTCACTGTTTCTGAAAATGTCCATAGGAATCCAAAATGTGAAGCTTGCTACCAACTGGACATGTTTCAATATAATTTATAATTCTTCAATACCTTTAATACTTTTTTATGGTGTTATTATTGGTAAGGTTGTGATAATGGGACACTCTAGCCTTTTTGTGGGATCTAAATTCACATTAAAAGATAGCTTAACAGATATAATTTTCTCATATTTCCAAATTAAGAGATGTTTAACAAACTATTTTATATTCTCACCTCTCATTTGATATTCACAGCAAAGTAACTATTGTTTTAAAGAAAAGAAAATGGAAGCACAGATAGCTCTATAAGTAGCTAAGATGCAATATACAGCAAGTAAGATGTAGAGTTGTAATCAGGCCTCAGCCTTCTTACTCTAAGTGGAGTTAATTCTATTCAGACTACAAAATCCCATTTAGCATAGAACTTGACACATGGTAAGAGCTCAAAAATATTGGTGGCATAAATAATAGATGCCAGTTCTTCCATTAAAGTACAGTGAAGTGTTAAATAATATTACTCCCTAAGTAGCAGCTATAAAAAGCCAACTATAAAATAATTGCCTTTTTTGGGTCATCATAGATTTAAGATTCCTAAAAATCCAGGTGAATTGAATTCTCCTGACAAGCCTCTTTGAGGAGAACCCAGACACGGTAAAACATGAGAGGGAAAGGTGGCAGCCATAAAAGAATTAAGAAGAAAATTGAAATTTAAACAAATTCTTAAAGGACAGTCATAGGATAATGTGACTGTTCAGAATCTCTGGAGCCCCAGAAAGAATGGTAATCTGCATCCTTGTTTGTTTTCAACATTGTTTGTCATAAGTGTGCACAAAACGCTCACTACAAAAGACTGACACTGGATGCTGAAAACAGAAAGTTTCCCTCAAAGCACACAGGTATATCATACTGTCAATTTTTGTGATCCTTCTCTCATGAAAAGCACAAGTTTCTTCAACCTGATAAAGAATATCTGCAAATATCCTACATCTTACAACATCCTTACTGGGGAAAGACTGCCAAGATTAAGGAAAAAGCAAGGATATTCACTCTCAAACCATTGTTCAACACTGCACTGGAGCTCCTAGAAAAAGGAATGCAGTAAATACAGACTGGAAAGAAAAAAGTAAAACTCTTAATTTTTTTTTTTATTTATTTGAGAGAAAGTGAGTGAACACACAAGCAGGGAGAGGAACATAGAAAGAGGGAGAGAAATCTTCAAACAGACTCCCCATTTAGCGTGGTTATCAACACGAGATGGATCTCACGTTCCTGAGACCCTGACCTGAGCCAAAATCAAGATTCAAACACTCAAATGCTTGAATGATTCAGGTGACCCAAAACTGTTTTGGAGGCCACAGTGACATCATACAGAGCAGAGAAAAACTGAGAGCTTTCCCCCTAAGATCAGGAAAAAGAAAAGGATGTTCATTCTCATCACTTTTATTCAACGTAATACTAGAAGTCTTAGCCACAGCAATCAGAAAAGAAAAAGGAATAAAAGACATCCAAACTGATAAGGAAGAAGTAAAACTCAATATTTGTAAATTACATGATGCTACAGAAAACCTTAGACTCCTCACAAAACTACCAGAAATGATAAATGAATTCAGGAAATTCAAAGGATACAAAACCTGATGTACAGAAATTCAATGTATAGAAATCTGCTGCATGGGCACCTGGGTGGCTCAGTCATTAGGTACCTGTCTTTAGCCCAGGTCATGATCCTAGAGTCCCAGGACTGAGCCCCACATCTGGCTCTCCACTCAGCAAGGAGCCTGCTTCTCCCTCTCACATTCCCCCTGCTTGTATTCCCTCTCTCACTGTGTCTCTCTATGTCAAATAAATAAATAAAACCTTTAAAAAAATCTGCTGCATCCCTATATACTAGTTATGAAGCAGCAGAAAGACAAATTAAGAAAACAATCTCATTTAACATTACACCAAAAATCAAATACCTAGGAGTAAACTTAACCAAAGTGATGAAAGATCAGAAGTGTATTCTGAAAATTATAAAACGTTGATGAAAGAAATTGAAGACAACACAAAGAAATGGAAAGACATTCCATGCTCATGAGTTGGAAGAACAAATACTGTTAAAATCTCTATATTACCCACAGCAATCTACATATTTAATGCAATCTCTATCAAAATACTAATAGCATTTTTCACAGAACTAGAATAAACAATCCTAAAATTTGTGGAACCACAAAACCCTGAATATTGAAAAAAATCTTGAAAAAGAAAAACAAAACTGGAGGTGTCACAGTTCTGGACTTGAGGTTATATTACAAAGCTGTAGTAATCAAAACAGTATGGTACTACCATAAAAACAGACACATAGGTCAATGGAACAGAATACAAAGCCTGGAAAGAAATCCACAATTTTATTGCCAAACAATATTTGACACAGCAAAAAAGAATATCAAATGAGAAAAATACAGTCGCTTCAACAAATGATGCTGGGAAAACTGGACAGCTACATGCAAAGGAAAGAAACTGAACCCCTTTCTTATACTGTACACAAAAATAAACTCAAAATGGATTAAAGACCTATGTCTGAGACCTGAAACCATAAAAATTCTAGAAGAGAGCATAGGCAGGAATTTCTCTAACATTCACCATATCAGCATTTTTCTAGATATGTCTCCTGAGGCAAAGGAAATAAAAGCAAAAATTAACTATTGGGACTACATCAAAATAAAAAACTCTTTGCACAGTGCAGAAGACAATCAACAAGACAAAAAGGCAACCTATGGAATGGAAGAGGATATTTTCAAATGACATATCCAATAAAGATTGAGTATCCTAAATATATAAAGAACTTATACAACACCCAAAAAACCAAATAATCCAATTAAACAAATGGACAGAAGACATGACCAGAAATTTCTCCAAAAAGGACACACAGATGGCCAACAGACACATGAAAAGATGCTCAACATCAGTTATCATCAGGGACAAGCAAAAGAAAGCACAGTGAGATATCAAATCACATCTGTTAGAACGGCTAAAATCAACATCACAAGAAAAAAACAGGTGTTGGTGAGGATGTAGAGAAAAAAGAGCACGTACTCTGTTGGTGGGAATGAAACTGGTGCAGCCACTGTAGAAGATGTTATGAAGTTCCTTAACAAGCTAAATATAGATGATGACCCAGTAATCACACTATTGGATATTTAACCCCAAAATGCAGAACATTAATGCAAAAGGATTATGCACTCCTGTATTTATTATAACATTATTTATAACTTTATAAGTTTATAAGTAAAACTACAGAAGCAGCTCTAGAGTCCACTGCTAGAGGAATGGCTAAAGAATCACGCACACACACACACACACACACACACACACACACACACACACACAGGAATATTACTTAGCCATAAAAAAGAATGAAATCTTATCTTTTGCAATGACATATATGGAGCTTAGAGAATATAATGCTAAACAAAATAGATTATTCAGATAAAGACAAATACCATATGATGTCACTCATGTGGAATTTAAGAAATAATACAAATAAGCAAAGTGATTAAAAATAGAAAGATACACAAAGAAATAGACTCTTACTTTTTTCTGGAAAACACAACAAATTTTATTTAAATGTATATATGAGCTTAAGAAAGAAACAAAAGGTACTAGAAATAAATAGGAAAATTAAAATCAATTTACAAGAGTCAAGATGAATACAGCACATTTCATAAGCTGCTGGTACAGCAATCCTGGGGCTTGAAATATATTGCCCATACGAAGCAGGAGATAAAGCTTTGGGCTTCCAAAAACTGATTCATATCTGTGATGACTGCAAAAAATATGTACCATCAATAGGCTGTACCATTAGTGAGTCTGAACTAGGAAAAAAAAAATTGTCTATTGGGGCATGAAGAAACCAAGGCTACTGACTCTGGCTCATTTCTAGGGGATCGAGGAAATCTCTGAAAACACACAATCATAATGCTTACCTACCAGGGTAAGTTTTAAATATGCAGTATCTGTGCTATAGGAAAACCCAGGGTAAGATATTAACATAAAATTTTGTCCTAGCTGGATATTGCTAACGTGCCAGGTAGGATAAAAAGCAAGATTTCCAGAGGGATGTTTCCCACAGGTTGTATCGCAGACTCCTCTTGATCTTTCAACCTCCTTTCTATACTTGGTTGGATAGATAGAAAATAATATTTGTAGTTCTCAAACTTTCTTTCCATGAAGGTTTCAATGTAAATTAGATTCTTCCAATTAGGTGCCTTGCTTGAGATTTGGCACACAATTGCTGTGGAAGAGATGATCTTCCTGATATTACTACTGCCAGAAAGCAATGTGGTGACACTGAGTGATAGATAAAGCGGAGGTGACCAGAATTATCCAGCTGTCATCTCCATGAAGATCTAAGGCAATGCCTCTTAGGTAAGAGTTAAATATGCCAATTGGGAGGAAGTAAGGTCTCTGAAATTTAGAATGTACCCAAATGGAGAGTTTCAGATGTATATTACAGTACCTCCATAGACTCTTATCTCTAAAGAACAAACTGATGGTTACCAAAATGGTAGTTATGGGTGAGGGAAAAAGTGAAGTAGGTGATGGGGAATAAAGAAACACTTATCATAATGAGAAAGAAAAAAGTTATGCCCCAAATCAACGGAACAGAAATAATAACAATCAAGTTGGAAATAAACAAAATAGAAACAAGCAAAACAACACAAAGATCAAGAAATCTAAAAGCTGATTCTTCAAAAAATAAAAAGAATTGACATACCTTAGCTAGACTAGGAAACAGAGAAGACTCAAATAAAATTAGAAATGAAAGAGGAGACATTGTACTACATGATATTACAGAAATACAGAGATTTATGAGTCTATTATGAACAAGTAAATGTAAAGAAATTACATAACCTAGAAGAAATGGATACTTTTCTAGAATCATACAACCTACTAACTGGATCAGGAAGAAATAGAAAATTTGATCAGACCACTTATGACTCAAGAGATTGAGTCAGTAACAAAAACAAACAAATGCACAATGAACAAACACTCCCAACACAGAAAACTCCAGGACCGGACAGCTTCTTTATGAATTCTATCAAACATTAAAGAATTAATACCAATCTGTCCCAAACTTCCAAAACATCAAGGAGGAGAAAACACTTCTAAACTCATTTTATGAAGCCACCATTACCTTGATATGAAAATAAGATAAAGATATCACGAGAAAAGAAAATTAGAGACCGATATCCTTGATAAATATAGATGTGAAAATTCTCAAGGAAATATTAGCAAACCTAATTCAAGAAGACATTAAAAGGATTATACCATGATCAAATAGGATTCAAGGATGGTTCAACACATGCAAATCCATAAATGTAATTCATCATATCAATAAAATGAAAGACAAAGATCACATGATCATCCCAAGAGTTGAAGAAAAAAATATGAAAAAAATGCAACATCTTTTCATGATAAAAAAACCTTAAGAGATTGGGTATAGAAAGAACATACTTCAGAATAATAAAGTCCACAAGAAACCCACTGCTAACATGATCAATGGTGAAAAATTGAAGGGTTTCCTCTGAGATCAGATATAAGACAAGGTTGCCCACTCTTACAACTCCTATTAAATATAGTACTAGAAGTCCTAACTAGAGCAATTAGACAAGAAAAATAAATGAAGGTATTCAATTAGTAAGGAAGAAGTGAAACTATCACTATTTGCTGTTAATATATAGAAATCCCAAAATACCAATAAAAAAGCTGTTGGAATGAATCAATTATTTCAGTAAAGTGGCAGGTTACAAAATCAACCTACAGAAAGCAGCAACATTCCTTTACACTAATGATAAAACCTTGGAAAAAGAAATGAAGAAAACTATCCCATTTGTAGCAGTATCAAAAATAATAAAATCCTTAGGAATAAATATAACCAAGAAAGTGAAAGATCTATACAATGAAAACACAAGACTTTGCTAAAAGAAATAGAAGACACAAATGGAAAGATATCCTATGTTCATGGATTGGAAGAATATATATTATTAAAATGGCCATACTATCCAAAGCCATGTGCAAATTCAAAGCAGTCCTCCTCAAAGACTAAAGGTATTTTTCACAAATGTAGAGCAATCAAAAATATATGTAGAACCACACACATACACACAAAAGCAAATAGGCAAAAGCATCCTAAGAAAAAAAGAACAAAATTGAAGGTCTAATACTTTCTGATTTCACACTACACCACAAGGTCAGAGTTATAAAAGCAGTATGGTATGGGGAATGAAAAAAAATAGACATAAACCAATGAAACAAAACAGAGAGCCCATGATTAAATCCTAGCATTTGTAGTCAAATAATATTTATTAAGGAAGTCAAGAATACCGAATGGGGTAGAGACAGCCTCTTCAACGATTGGTGCTGGGAAAACTGGAAAAAAAAGGCAAAATAACTAAAGTGGACTCATATTTTATACCACTCACACAAATTAACTTAAAATGGAGATTTAATAAATGTTTAAACATAAGACCTAGGCTGTAAATCTCCTAGAAGAAAACAGAAAGAAACTTATTGATATTGGTCATAGCAATGATTTTTTTTTTGGATATCAAAAGTACAAACTTTTGATGTTTGTACTTGATATCAAAAGTACAAACCAGAAAAGCAAAAATTAAACCAAAAAATTAACTAAAAAGACTATATCAAACTTAAAGTCTTCTGCACAGCAAAAGAAACAATCAACAAAATGAAATAGCAAAATACAGAATGGGATAAAATATTTGTAATCCCTATGTTAGAGACAAGGTTAACATCCAAAATATATAAAGAACTAACAAAGCTTAATAAAAACAAACACACAAACAACTAAAAAACATGCAGATAAACTAAATAGACATTTTCCAAGGAAGCTATCAAAATAGCCAACAGACACATGAAAAATGCTTAACATCACTAATCAGTAGAGAAATGCAAATCAAAACAACAATGGACTATCACCTCATACCTGTTAAAATGACTAATACCAGGAAGACAAGAGACAACAGGTATTGGGGAGGCTGTGACAAAGAGAACACTTCTACACTGTTGATAGAAATGTAAATTAGTTAAACCAATGTGGAAAACAATATGGAGAGTTCTTTAAATATTGCAAATAGATTTACCACACAAACCAGCAATTCTACTTCTGAGTATACATTCAAAGGAAATGAAAACAGAATTTCAACAAAGTATATATACACATCAATGTTTGTCACAGCATTATTCACAGTAGCCATGAAACAACCCAAATGCCCATCAACAGATTAATGGATAAAAAAGATGTGGTATATATACACAACAGAGTATTATTTAGTTACAAGAAAGGAAGGTAGCCTGCCATTTGTGACACATGGACAGAACTTGTGCACATTATACTAAGAAAGATAAGTCAGACGGACAAGTACTATATGATATCACTCACATGTGGAACCTAAAAAAGTCAAATCTGTAAAAAAGCGGAGAGCACAATCTGGTGACCAGGGATGGAAATAATATTGATAATGTTTAAGAATACAAACTTGAAATGAGTAATACAAAACTATAGAGATCTAATATACAGTATTATGAATATAGTCGATAATACTGTAATATGATGATGTAATGGGATAAATATTGCTTCAGTGGCAATCATAGAAAATGCATAATTATATTAAATATATAAATACATAAGAGTAACACAGTGTGCATCTGAAATTTATAAATTATAACATGTCAAGTTTATCTAAAAAACTGAAAAATTAAAAAATAATAAAACCATTTCCATCCCCAAAATGTTTTTAAACCTGTATTTAGTAAGACAAATGGGATTAATGTATTACAATAAAGCTTATGAGAGAATAAAGGACTTCAGAGCAGAAAAAAGTATGGATATATATAAATGCATGTATATTCATCTGGTTTAGAACAATGTTATACTTAATAATAGTTACATCAAACTGAGCACTTATATGTCAGACAGTAGATTTAGTGGATGTTTTATATGTAAAAATTTATCTGATCTCCCAAACCACCCCTTTAAATAATTATTATCTACATTTATTAGTGAAGAAATTGAACTCAGAGAAGTTATTACCTCTGCCAGTTCACAAAGCCAGTGATTATAAACCAGCATTTAAATATAGTTCAAAATTTTGCTAAAGGAATTGCTTATAAATATTATACTATTTTTCCTTATGAAATAATTAAACTTATAGTTACTTAAGCTTGTGCACAAATTTATCACCCTTCAAAGTGTCAAATACTTTAGAATAGCAAGACTTATCTGCTTAAATCTCAAGGAAAGGCAATTTAAAAATATAATCTATTTCATTATTTCATGGAATAAAAAAGAAAATAAGATTTTAATTTTTGCAAATATCTCTGGAAATGTTTTAGGTAGCAAGTTGAAGTAGAAATGACTATGTCAAAATACCAGGTTTTTAATTCTGCCTCTCATTTACTAATTAAGCAAGTTGTTAAAATTCTCTCAAATTTAGTTGTATTTTCTGAAAAATATAGATAATATCATCAATCTTCCAGTATAGTTAGGGATATCAAATAATGCACGGACATGGAAATGTGATATAAATTGTAAAGAATTCTACATATGTCAGAGATTGTTGTTTGTTGTTTTTTATTAGGAAGGGTCACTTATATTTTGGCATTTGAAAGTGACACCTATTAATTTTGCTGATAATTTAAAAATATCTTCATTTTTATTCTAGAAGGGTTTAGTTTCAGGGCAATGGAATTCACTAAGAAAAACCAGGAAAACACTTATTTTATTACATGAAGAAATAAATTAGCTGCAACACAAATTCAATTTGACAATTTGAGATACTCTGTATCCCAGTGATTAATAATACTAATAAATGAAACAAAAAACAACTTTTAATCCATCCCCAATTTCCTCTGTGGTCATCTACCTTTTTTTCATTTTTGCTTTTATGCTATTCATGAGAAAATGAAAATAACACTGTTGTGTGAAATGATTCTGATGAAATGAGCAATATATAGGACAGAGTTGAAGGATAGTATGAAAGTAAGTTTCAACATAATTTCAACTCTGCAGGTATTGAACAAATCAGATTGCCAAGCCCAAGGTAATTTTATATTTTTAATTGAAGACAAGTGAGAGAATGATAGTGCCCTGAGAAGAGAAAAATGATAAGGAATTATGATTATTATGGAATATAAGACAACTTTCTTAATTTTGGAAACACTGAGATCAAAGCACTTTTAACTCACAACTTTGGTTTTGGGTTTTGTTTTTGTTTTTGTTTTTTTCTGGAAGGGACAAGTATGCAGTGCCTATTGTCATTATGGATAATGACATTATCTTTCAATAATATAAATATATTAGTAAAGGCCAATGGATAATTAGCTACCCTGTACCAGGGAGTGTTTTAACCATATTGTATGTTTTTTTTTTCATTTAATCCTAAGAGAACCCTAAAATTAACAGTAGAGAAAAATAAAGCACAGATCAGTGATTTTTTCAAGATCAGACAATGAATGGAAGAGATTGGATTCTATTTCCTATCTTTCTGCTTTCAAAATCATTATTCTTTGTAATGACTTGCTGAAGATGTTCCAATCAGAGGAGAAATAATAAACCAAAAGTTACTAGAATTATGGTGATATGAATGTAAAATGAAAGAATGATGAGACTGCAAGTTGGTCTTAAGAAGAGTTCAAATTAGGTGAAAGCTTTTGAGAGAGAAATAAATATGGAGAAATGGCACGTAGGATTTATTTTGACACTTTTTACATATTTATCAGGAATTTAAAGGAAGATATAGGAAACCCAGGGAGTGTAAATAACTGAATTTCATCTCATTATCATGAATGATCTGAACTGTTAACAATGGTTAAATCATTAGTCACATTATCTAAGAGAAAGAAAAAAGAATGTGTAGAAAGTCTTCACTGAAAGAATAGAGTACCAAACATTTTGTATCTGGCTCTCAAGACGCACTGTCCTCTCTTCTCACATTGTAGTCTACTCCAAGTTTTTCTGCCTTCAAGCTGCATTTCTCTAAACACATGACTCTACACGACTCTTTCTGGGTATTGGAATCAACATGTCTCACTTATCCCTTTAGTCTTAGAGTTGATAAATCTTTTGTCCTACAGTACCTTTGCAGTTCTTCAACATTTAACTTCTATATATAACCCCCTTTTAAATAAACTTTTCTTAATCCAATCTCAAATGGGCCATCTGTTTCTTATTGGAACCCTTCCTGAAACAGATGGTTTAATGGAAAAGGTATCCAAATGGAAGGAAGTACAGAAGTTAATGAATTGGGTAGGGAGAGGAAAGTCCATCTATGAATGCATAAGCAGGGGCCAGAAAATGTGACTTAGATGAAAGCACTCTGAAAACTACATTGTTATGCAAACATCTATAATGACAATGATGACAAGGATTATTCTGAATTACCAAAGACTGTCATCAGGGAAGGAAATGGTAAAACTAAAATCAAGTTTGGAATCAAGAAAAGGATCAGAAATTAAATCAGGAAACTTGACAAAGTTAAGATGCAAAGTCACCCATAAGAAAGGTGGCACAGAGGGGTGTCTGGGTGGCTCAGTCTGTTAAGTGTCTGCCTTCAGCTCAGGTCATGATCTCAGGGTCCTGGGATCCAGGCAGCCCCACATCAAGTTCTCTGCTCAGTAGGGAGTCTTCTCCCTCTCCATCTGTCCTGCTCCCCCATGCTCTTTTTCTCTCTCAAATAAATACATAAAATCTTAAAAAAAGAAAAAAGGAAAAGGTGGCATAGAACCAAAAGTGGATGTCATTACTGGATGATGGGGGAACATATTTGGGTAGGATGTCAATATTTCATTGTGGCTTTCCATAAATAAAGTGTGTTAGCTCAGGCCTTCATCACATTACCCATGTACTTATTTTATGGCACAATATGATGGTGGTAAAAGCTAAATGGTAGAGGACAAATGGGATCATATTTTGTTGATGGAGTGATAATGGTGGGATAGCCAGTTGAAGACAAAGAAGAAATTGGTTGTACTGGGGATGATTTGATATAAGACCCGAGTGGAACCTTAGTGAGGGAGAATTGGCAGAGGTGTTGAGATAGCTGAACTAGAACCAGGTATAGAACCAAAGAAAGTGCTTGAGTCATTTATCTTTCTCTGTAATTATAGAATGATAGAAGTACAGATTCAGCATTCACTTAAGAATGTATGACTGATGAGCACAGTGACACTGAACTAAGATTACAGTTATCACTAAAGTGAATAAGAGTATTTGATAAAATTCCCAACACCCCATCATTTTATCTGGGCCTGTAATTTCCTGCCTCTTCACTCAACAGTGATAAGACACATCACACACTGCATTAATGTTATTGAATGTGCTCTCTTTCTTTTTGCTGATTCAGTAGCTCAGAAAACTATGACTTGTTCAGAAAGATTAAGCCTTTGGAAGAATTCATTTTTGAACAGGAAATTCACATTCTTATGCAAGGATACTCAGAAGTATGAATAAATTTTATCTGTAATATTTTTATAAAGTGATAGCTTAGAGATTAAAACACAATTTTCTCCGAGAAAGAGAAATAAAATTAACATTGAGTGCCTATAATATACCTGGGTCTCGGCTATGTGCACTAATTGTACTCTTTTAATCTTTTAAATACTTTAATAATTTAATATTCATCAACTGGGCAGCTATTCAAATTGGATTATGTCCATAATGTACTGGCTGTTAAATAACTTGACTGTTAACTCAAGCCCTTGAAGACAGATATAAGTTTCATCTGCTTCTATTAATAGTGAAGTAAAGAGAACTATAAAAATATATGCCAGTCATACATAAAGAAGTTCATGATTAAAGAAATAATTAAACCTCCAGGCCAATTCACAAAAGCTTATGTACCCTATAGTGTGGCTGAAATGATTTCTTTAGCTGAAACACTTATTAAGCATTTACTCTTTTTCAGACACACCACTAGGTTGGATAAAGATAAATAAGAGATCAACTCTGGCCCTAAAAAAATACGAAGTCATTAAGACCAAAAGTGATTCTATAATTTTTAGATATAGAATGGATTAAATAGGTTTTGGAGACTGGCTTGGAAAAATTATTCAGCATGTTGGGTTTTATATCCTTCAAGTCTCATGCAACCTTTTAGAAGGAGAGGAAAGGACTAAGAAAATGTCATTTATTAACTGAGACAAATACTTTCACTCTTTTATTCCATTTTATGATCATAAGAGTTGGAAGGAGGGATGGTTTAGAACTGTGCTTCCCAAACATGTTCATATCATGGCATATACAAAAAAAAAAAAAAAGAAAAGAAAAAGAAAGAAAAGAAAAGAAGATATTTGTAGAACAAATGTGTGTAAGTTTTCATTAGCTTTCTTTGAAAAAAGTACATGTAAGGTCAATATTTTCAGGTCTTGCTGATCTAAAAATACTTTTCTTTTACTTTTATCCTGATTTGTTTTGCCTACTATAATACTCTACAATGGAAATAAATTTTGTGGCAGAATTTTGATGGCATTCCTTCATTATATTATTGTTTCTAGTTTGTGCTTAACAAATGAAAATTCATTTTGATACCTGATATTTTTTATGACCTCTCTCTCATTCTTTATCTCATTATAGGAATGTCTATGTTTCCCCAACTTATGAATTTCAAAGTATGATATATCCTAAAGACTCTATAAAACTGCAAAATACTTAAATTTCTCTCTTTTTCTTCTCTTTCTCTTTCTCTTTCTTTATTTCTCTTTCTTTCTCCTTCCTTCCTTCTTTCCTTCCTTCCTCCTTCCTTCCTTCCTTCTTTGTTCGTTCTTTCTTTCTTTCTTTCTTTCTTTCTTTCTTTCTTTCTTTCTTTCTTTCATTTATTTAAATAATAGCTTTTCTGGTTGGGTTGACTGGTTGGGTTACATCTTTCTTTCTTTCTTTCTTTCTTTCTTTCTTTCTTTCTTTCTTTCTTTCTTTCTTTCTTTCTTCTTTCTTCTCTCTCTCTCTCTCTCTGTCTCTCTTCTCTCTCTCTGTTTCTGAGAGAGCACAAGCAGTGGGGAAGGCACAGGGAGAGGGAGAGAATCAAGCAAATTCTGTGCTGAGCAGGGCTAAAATCAAGAGTCAGACACTTAACTGACTGAGCCACCCAGGTGTCCCAAGCATACATCTTGAATTGATCAAGTCCCTGAAATAGCCAGCAATCAGCAGATATGTGGAATCTCAGAAATGGGTCTTAGATGCTAAACAGAAACTTTCTGGATTCTGAGTCACCCAGGATGGAAATATTCAGGACCTAGGTAATAACAGACAACAAATATACACAAAATCAAGGCCAAGACAAGGCCAGTACTTTGGTTTATAAGTTCTAAAAGTTTGGATAGCTGCCTGGAAAAATTAGAATAATTGGAAATAAATTTGACAGGGAGCCTGTGAAACTAGCTTTTTATAGTCAGATGTGTTAAAGGATCCCTAGTGAGAAACAACTACCTCTACACTTGGTGGATTTCAGAATTTAACGAACACCTCTGACAGGTTCTGTGACATGCAAAATCTATCTGGGCCAAGAAAAGTTGCTGGACTTTTTCCTTCCTTTAATTGAACATTCTTATATTTTACTCTTAAATTATAGCAAAAGTTTTATGAAATTCAGCCAAATATCCTAGAGCTCTATAGGAAACAAAAAGATCATCAATTAAAACATAAAAATACTATAATTATTATTTGTCCAGAGCTTACAATTTACAAAGCATGTTACATATTCTAGTAGTAATTCTAATAATTCTATTATTAATCTCTATTAGTCTATTATATATTATATGTATTATTTTCTAAAAGAAGTAATTCTAATAATATGTGATAAATAAGAGATCAGATCATTGAGAAATGAGATGAACTAAATGAAATAAAATTATTAACTTTTCTTGGAATATCAGATAAAAACAATAATGATAATTTAAGAGATATTTTATTTTGGCAGTCAACCAGAAAAAGACTGGTCACAATAGAGCTAAAATTTCCTTCCTTAATATTGTCCTGTGCCTCCAGCCTAATTCCTGGTATTTCTGCTTGATAAGAAGCAATAATCTATTTCCAGTAAGAAGGCCATTATCCTAATAAAATAAGGCCTTTTGTTTTTTTACCTTTTCATCATTATTTTGTTTACTCCTAAATATACTTTATAAATTAGGGACTTTTATCCCATTTTTCTATATGACTAAAGAAAGATACAGAGCAATGATAGCAAACCTATAATTGAACAGCTAGGAGGTAAGAGGACTCATACGTTGTTGCCTCCAAAGATCCAGCCCCAAACCATTATATACATTATCCCTGAGTCAGTTTCCCAGGAAGACATGTTTCATCTTGGTGCTGAAGACTGTAGGTGTTCATCCATTAGACAAGTTGGGGAGGTATTTCAGGAGAAGAGAGCAGCAAGCCCACAAGCCCAGAGATTGGAGGTCAGATAGGGAGTTTAGGGAACTATAGGTAGTTCAGTCTTAGCATTATGGTGTCACCTCGAGAAAGTACAAACTGTAAGATGAAGAAAAAGCCCACAGAGCAAATCACAGGCTTTCCTAGATACTGTGCAAAGGAGAATGGGAGGGATTCATACTAAAGAAGGTTCAGCCACAGAATTACATGATAAGATTATAATTTTAGAGAAATGAAACTATAACTCTGTGATCCTTTTTACCACTCTGTAGCTAACCAGTAATTTATCTAATTAAGTAAGCATTCCTATGTCTTTTAAAACATGTCTTTGGGGAGTACAATGATGATCAGAAGAAAACTTTAGTGGAAAGAAAACAAACTACGCTTGGATTTCACACAGAAAAGCCTTTTTACCTCTGCTAATTGGTTTTCTCCACTGTGCAATGTGGGGGATGAATACAACCTGTACTGCTTACAAGCATCTGTGAGGATGACATGTAGCTTCCTGTCAAACTTTGTAGTATAATATAAAGTGCAAGACATATGCAAGTTATTATTACTTAGTAGGCCCACCCCAACCACTCCTTGAGCCCTTATGGTGTGTTGGCACAGGAGTGGAGGCTTTATGTTTTTTGCAGGTCAGACTTCAGTTTGACATTGACTGCTTTTAAACAGTAATTTAAGGAAGTAAAAGAAGGTCCAGGACTGGACCTGATTACTGAAAACAGGACAGGCACTGGGGGAATCTGACTGACCTGCAGTTCTTGGATGTCATGAAATAAAGCTTCTAGCTAAGGGTTGGCCTGGAAGAGAAAAGGAACACGAGATATCCAAGTGTTCAGGCAGTCAACCAGAAAAAGACTGGTCACAACAGAGCTAAAATTTCCTTCCTTAGATTGTCCTGTGCCTCCAGCCTAATTCCTGACATTTTGGCTTGATAAGAAGCAATAATCTTCTATTTCCAGTAAGAAGGCCATTATCCTAATAAAATAAGGCCTTTTGTTTTTTGATGTGCCTAAATAAGAAAGGTCTCACATAAGATCTGGATTGTTCTTTAATTTTTCTCCAATCTAGGTTTCCCATATATCTTTGCTCTATTACATTTCCTAAGGAAGTTCTAGGTATCACTCCTCTGCTCAAAATCTTCCTTGCTATTTACTGTTCTCTACAGTATTGATGCAAGTTGAGATTAATCTCCAGTTCTTGTTACAAACAGGCAACATGACCTGGATTGTATCATCAAAACTGATTATTTTCACCCACTGTTTGTCTCAAGTCCTACTCTTCTTGTGATTTTGTTCATATTTTCTCTATTTCTGGATGTGCAAATTCTACCAAGTCATTTTTCAAAGGCCTCTACTTCATGAAATATTTTCTAATCTGTAGCTAGTTGATCATCTCTTATTTTCAGCTTTTAAATTTGCACTTGCTATCTGCTGCAGAACCAAAATTTTTTATAGCAGTGATCAAGAGAACTTTAAGGAAGAACAAAAAATGGGTAAATGTTCTTTGTAAAATGAAAGACATCTTGGTTTTGATATTATCTACAGATTTGATAATTCATAAGATGAACTGGTAGAGAAAACACAACTTATTTTTTTAATAAACTATTTTTAGAGCAACTTAAAGTACATAGTAAAAATGACATGAAGGTATGGAGAAAGCACATATGTTCCCTGCATATAATGGTAGAGGGTTGGGAGGACTGAGTGAATTACAATAATAATATTATTATATGCTATTATATTTATTATACTATATTATTATATTATGTTAATTACTACTATTATTTTTGAGTGAATTATTCAAAAGGAAGGGTGACCCTGCTTGGATTTAAATTAAAGCAATCCAGGGCTTGAAACTTTTGTACTGATACTATACCGCTGCTTTCCAAGTAACTGGGTAGAAAATAGCTCCAACTCAATAATCCCTTTAGTTTTTTTAGTTTAATGCTGGCATAGTTAACTATTATTAGCTACTTTCAAGTATACAATATAGTATTACTAATTATGCACAGCATGCTGTTCATTAGATTCCCTAGAACTTATTTATATTTGGAAGTTTATATTCTTTGACCAACAGCTCCCACTTTCCCCTAACCCCTGGCCCCTGGCAATCACCAATCTGTCTGTTTTTATGAGTTAAACTTTTTCAGATTCTACACATAAGTGATATCATACAGTTATTTGTTTTATCTGTCTGAGTTAGTTCACTTAGCATAGTGCCCTCCAGATTCATTCATATTGTCATTAGTGGCAGGATTTCCTTCTTTTTAAAGGTTGAATAATATTCCACCTTGTGTGTATAGGGGTGGGTCCGTGTATATGTAATTTTCTTCATTCATTCATCTGTTGAAGTACACTTTGGCTGTGTCTATGCGCTGCCTAATGTAAATAATGCTGCATGAACAAGAGGGTGCAGATATATTTTCTAGGTAATGTTCCATATATATGTTTATTAGGTTCACTTGGTCTATAGTATTCAAATACAGTTTCCTTATCGGCTTTCTATCTAGATGATTTATCCATTCTTGAGACAGGGATCCTGAAGTCTCTTACTAGTATTGTATTGCTACTTCTTTCTCATTTAAGTGCTACGAGTATTTGCTTGATATATTTAGGTATTCTGATATTGGGTGCATAATTATTTATAATTGCTATATTTCCTTGGTGATAATGACCTTCCTTGTCACTTGTGGCCATTTTCACCTTAATGTGCATTATATATCTATCTATCTGTATCTCTATCTCTATCTCTCTCTATATATCTTTATCTAGATCTAGATCTAGATCTATACACACACACACACACACACACACACAAATAGCTAGCTCTACTCTCTTTTGGTTACCATTTTCTTGGAATATTCTTTTTTCCCTCTCCTTCTCTTCACTTTCAGATTACCTGTATCCTTAAAGCTAAAGTGATCTCTTCTAAGCCACATATTTTTGGATCTGTTTTTATCCATTCATCCACTCTGTGTTTTTCGAATGGAAACATTAATCCATTTATGTATAATTATCAATAGGTGAGGACTTATTATTGCCATTTTTTTCATTGTTTTCCGACTGTTTTGTAGTTTCTTATTAACTTCTTCCTCTCTTCTGTCTTCCCTTGTTATTTGATGACCTTTGTGTGGTTTCTTTAATCCTTTATCTTAATCTTTTGTATATCTACTAAAGGTTTTTCTTTTGTGAAACTTACATAAAATGTCTTGACAATCTCTATTCATAATTCACTCTCTGATAATGGGAAAATTGAATCACCTCTCTTCTAAGCCTGGAAAATGAAAAGTTCTATCCAGTGATCTCTAAAATACCTTCTTCTAGCTATAAACATGATTTGAGGTTCTCTTTTTAATTAGTGTGTTCAATGACAAGATCTACTGATGATCATTGTTTGTTTCTAAATGGCACACCATTTATTGGACTGTCAATGGATAGATCAAAAACACTGCAAATCTCAATAATCTCAATTGTAGTATATATCACCTCATATAAAGGACTATAAAATGCCAATATTGTACTTCCATTAGTAGGAGTGATTATGTGAGAAAGTCCATTATTCTCAGAGTTAGAAACACACACACACACACACACACACACACACACACCCCATTGCAAATTTAATTGCTTATGAGAGATGACTTGATATAAACTATGTCAACCTCAACATTTTCAAACAGATTTGCAAGAACAAAAGCCTTATGAATTAGAGGCAGTAACACTAAGCAACTATTTCAAGCTTATTATTTGAAAAGTACTATATAATAGTCGCTATAAGAGATGTAAAGAAGATTGAATCCCTAAAGCTAACAATCTAATTAATCAGACATTACATTTTCATCAAATTCACTTCACTAAAAAAATTGCACAAATATTATATGACAAGCATTATGTATAAGCCTTTCAGGATATAGTAGTGAAGAAGATAAATATTCTTTCTTCACTCATGAAGAATAGAAATATAAGGATCCTTAAAAATTTAAAATATGGAAAATTTAAAATATGGAAAACATGAAATGCAGAAAGATTTAACCATCTTCCTAAGATCAAAATGGTAGTTACGTTACAGAGTCAAGTTGATAAATTATGTAAAGATTTCTTTCCCAACACTTTCACTATAGTCCACATGGTAATATAATTACTCTATTTAAATTGAAGTAATTTCTATGTACAGTAAAATGCATAGATCATAATTGTGATATACACTGAGTTTTGAAAAATGCATATGCTCATATAGCCAGCATCTCAGTCAGGTTATAGAACATTTCATCACTTAAGAAAGTTTCCTCATGTCCTTCTTTCATTTAGTCTCAAATCTCCCCAAAGGCAACCACCATTCTGATTTATATCATTAAACTATTAGCTTTTCTTTTTAATGAACTTCTTATAAATGGGATCATATATAAATGAATATATCAAAATTTATATATCTATTCTCCTATGGACATTTGGATGACTCATTTGTTTATTTTTTTGTTAATATATATAAAGCTGCTATAAACCTCTTCTGTACATCTGTTTTGTAAACATATACTTTCATTTATCTTTGGTAAATAGGGCTACAATTTGGGTGAATGATGTATGTTTTTGTTTAACTTTATAAGGAACGGTCAAACAAATTTCCAAAGTGGCTATTCATTTTTGACAATCCTATCATCAATATATGAGACTTCCAGTTACTCTTGCCAATTTTTCTTTCCAGTTTTTTTAATTTGAGCTATTTTCATGAATATGAAATGAGATCCTATTGTGGTTTTAATTTTCATTTTCCTGAAGATTAATCATACTGAGTATATTTTTATGAGCTCTTTCTTCCTTCATATATGTTTTTCTGTTAAGTGTCTATCCAAATGTTTGCCATTTCTTAATTGAATATTCTTTGTACTTTTGACATGTAAGATTTACTAAAATATTCTGAACATAATTATTTTAAGATATCTGTAAATACTTATTTTAATAAATAATAAGCACAAATATTTTGTTTTATTAAGTTTGGTATAACACTTTTTAAAAATTTAAACAATTGTATAGTAATTTTGTTTTTTTCTTTCTACATACTATTTATTACTCCAAAATTGTAAAGAAATTTTTCTATAATTTCTTCTGGTCTTACAAAATTGTATTTTTTATGTTTCAGTCTATAATTCAATGATGATATGCCTTTATTCTTTTTGATCATGTCAAATCTTAGGACACATGCTTTGGGGTATGGGTTCAGCAATGGAACATCAAAAAGGGCCAGTACTTTACATGACATGTGCTTGATAGGATGGGAGAAACATGGCTAGCTCAAGGCATAATGCTGCAGAAAATGGAGTGAGTGATGCAGTAACCTAAATACACTGTAAAGTATCGATAAAGCACCTCATTGGGAATTCAGATGGTGACGGAAGGATTCATCCTTCCATCTACTAGCTGATTCCTCAACCATGGAGTAGATAATTCCTATACTTCTCTACTAATAAAAGAAAACTGAAGTGAAAAAGAAAAGTAGGGGTGAAAGAGGAAAGCAAACTTCCTAGAGACAAGCAGTGGGATTTAAGGTACAGACTTTGTTCTTCAGGTTTGCTGACAGATCAGACATAGTCAATGTAGGCATATTCTGAACACAGTGTTTTTAGAGAATGAAGAGAGACCTTAAATCCTGGGACAGTATAATAACCTGGGCCATACCCAAAAGCAACATCATCTACAGAGTAGTAACAAAGAAAATCAAACAAGAAATTCAGCAACTGCACTACTAGATATTTACCCAAAGAATACAAAAATACTAATTTGATGGGGCACCTGGGTGGCTCAGTTGGTTGGGCAACTGCCTTCGGCTCAGGTCATGATCCCGTAGATCCAGGATCGAGCCCCGCATCAGGCTGCCTGCTCGGCAGGAAGCCTGCTTCTCCCTCTCTCACTGTGTTTCTCTCTGTCAAATAAATAAAATCTTTAAAAAAAACTAATTTGAAAGGATACATGCACCCTGATATTTATGGCAGCATTATCAACAATAGCAAAATTATGGAAACAGCCCAAATGTCATCAACTGATTAGATAATAAAGAAGATGTAGTAGGTATATAGGTAGGTAGCTGGTAGATACATGCATAGATATATAGAGAGATACAAAGATAGATAGCTAGATGGATGCACATACACCATGGAATATTATTCAGTCATTAAAGAATGACATGGATGCAACTCGAGAGTATTATACTAAGCAAAATAAGCCAGTTATAAAAGACAAATACCATATGTTTTCACTCATACATGGGGTATAAGAAACAAAACAAATGAACATAGGGGGAAAAAAAGAGAGGCAAATCAAGAAACAATCTCTTAATAATAGACAACAAACTGATGATTCCCAGAAGGGAAGTGCATGGAGGGAGGGGTTAAATAGGAGATGGGATTTAGGAGGGACTCTTGATGAGCATTTGTTGTATGAAGTGTTGAATCACAACAATGGATACCGAAAACAAATATTACACTGTATGCTAGCTAACTGGAATTTAAATAAAAACTTCAGAAAAAAAAAAAGAAAGAAACTCAAAGACATGGTAGCTAAAGCTGTGTGACTCTTGAAATCTGGGAATTGATGGGGTTCTTTGTTTCTAAGCACCATGGATTGGCCAGTAAGAATTGGATCAGAAGCTCAGAAGCTATTAGAAACTGAAACATTCATGGGATAGATTTTTTTTTCTTTTCTATGGAGTATTGAGATAAAAAGAGAAGGGGAAATAAGTCAGACTAACCTATTCTCACAGAGCAAATGTGTGCTCAAGAATTTTAGAAGAGAAATATAACTTTTGGAAGGGGTATTATCCAGAAATGAATCAGATGATTTGGGTAGAATTGATGAATACTGTTTGTTCAGTCTTGGGCATAGCAGAGACTTCATAAGTAAATACATGTGGAAGAGTGACAAGAAGGAGAGAGCACTTTTTGTTTTTATCTACTTCCTTCTTACTACCACTCATTAAGATAAGCTAACAAAGGCATAAGTAGAACATGAAATTATTTCAAGTGAGATTTGCTTTTGTTTGCTCTTATACCTGTGTGCTTGTTTTTGTTTTTATATAATATCAAATGAGTGAATTGTTTTGATTTTTTAATTTATTTTTATTGAGATAAAATAGTTCACATACCATGTAACCTGCCCATTTAAATTACAAAATTCAGTAATGTTTAGTATATTAACAGAGTTGTGAAATCATCACTATAATCAATTTTAGAACATGTTCATCACCTCAAAAAGAAATCCCATACCTTTTAGCCATCACTCCCCCATCCCCCATCCCCCAGACAATCATTAATGTACTTTCTGTCTCTGTAGTTTTTTCTATTCTAGACACTTCATGTGTATAGAATCACACCATATGTGGTCTTTGGGACTTAGCTTATTTTATTAAATGAAACTGACCATTACCTGTTTGAAGCACTACCCTAGGCATTAAGCAATATATATACCATTGCTAATCAACATCAAAAAGTAATATCTACAATAAATTTTTTCAATGACAGAGTATATGTTCTAGCAAACTTTGTGCCCTTGGGGTTTAGCTCTATTCTGGAAACATACTAATTAGTCACTCCTTTGCTCACTGCTGAATTAATAAAAATAATGATCGCACATTTGCAAAATGCTCTTAGTTTCCAAAGCTTATTTTTATTTGACCCTCGCAAAACACTACAGAATGACTAATAATTATTATTTTACTAAGCAAGCAGAGTCCAGAAAGGTTCAGTGATTTACATAAGGACAGAAGCCACTCAGTAGTAGAGCCAGAATTTAATTATAGTCATCATGTCTCAAATTATAGTCATCATGCCTCAAAACTTCATCTTCTGGACCAAAAATTCTAAATGCAATTGACTTGGAGATGCATAAGAGGGACATTACCCTTAAGATCTGGCCTAGACTGTTTTTCAAGGGGATATACGGTTCATACTATTTATAGCCACTCATAATGGCATATCAATTTTATCACACATGGAGCTCTTATTGATTGGTGAATCAATGAGCTCTGGGGTGCAAGGTAGTCAGAGGCTATATCTGGGTTTGGAAGAAATGAGTGTTTGAGTTAGTGATGGTGTTTGTGGATATGAGAGTAAAATGTGAGTGTGGGCTCTGGTGTACTTCCCACCACTATGATAAGGCATTGTCATTTGAAGAAGACACATATAAAGGATAGTCTAGTTTTAACTTAACTATGTAGTACATTATCATCTGTGCCCATGTGAGTGTGGTATTTAATGGAGGAATAAAATATCACAGGAAAATAGTTGTTGGCTTTTTAGGGAGACAAAAACACTATAAAAATTTCACAAGGAGGAATTTCCTATGCTATAAAACCTATCCATTCAAAAAATGTTGACTGACTATAGATCACCCAATAATGTTATTTTTCTGAATTCAATGATGATAAATACATTTTATTGAACATTTTTGTATATAAAGCTTTGTTAGCATTTTGCAATTTTTCCTTTAGGCTAGATTATTTTGTAATAGCAACTTAATACATAAGAAAAATGCTTTTCAAAAAGCTCTTATGTTAAAATACGATGTCATTAGAAAATTATATAATTGAAAGAACTAAATTAACAGAATAAGCTAAAAAGTATAAAGTTTATTTGTGGCAATTATATGAAAACATATTTATATAGAGAGGGCTGTACGATGTAGAAAACAGTAAAATATATCTTTGGGTGGATTCTTGTTATCTATATGCTTTGCATAACTTCAAAATTCATATGTTGAAACCTAACTCCAAAGTCATGGTATATGGGGGTGGGGCCTTTGGGAGGTGATTACTTCCCTTATTAAAAAAACTCTAGAGGTCTTGACCTGGAAAACACAGCCATCTATGAACCAGAAAATGAGCTCTTACTAGACACAGAATTTGCTGATTTCTTTATTTGGACTCCCAGCTTCCAGAACTGTGAGAAATAAATTTCTGTCATTTTTAAGTCACACAGTCTGTAGTATTTTTGTTATAGCAGCCTGAATGAGCTTTATGTCTGTCTACTTAAAGATTCAAGCATAAATGAGAAGCTCAGATCCACTTTCTCAGATTTCTCTCTGTTCTCAGCTATTTTGGATAGATAGCCTATGAGTCTGCCTTATCAGCTTATGGGGTTTAAGTAAGGGGTGCAGGTGGGTGATGGTAGGGAATGTATTTGGCAGATTCCTGAGTTATCTGTGAGAATGAGTGAAATGAAGTTCACCCAAGGTCCATTTCTAAACTACATTTCTGATGCTTTAAAACTGTATCATAACACACACATGCACACACACATACACACCACTTTTAAATGATAAACAGTTAACTGTTTGATGACTTGCAGTTGCACTTGACTCCCAACTGACAGTAAGAGTTACAGATATAGAAGGGTAAATCAGAGAGAGGCTTAATTCCAGAATGATACAATGGGATGACTGAGTGTAATAAAGACAATAGGGAGCAAAAAAAAAAAAGTAAAATCCATGGAAAATACAGAAAACTGCAAGATCTAGAATAACTGCTTCTAAATTTCAAAAGCCTAAAAAGGCAATGGTAAGAATAATAATAGTAAAGTGGTGGCAGTACTAGGACCCAGCACCAGATGATCTGAGAAATTTTCATGGATTAGAAATTCTCTGTTTGAAGTTGAGGACTTCTCTTGAATCTGAGCAATAATTACTTCATTTAGCAGATGAAACAATTCTCTACAATTTCTTACATCAGGAAGTTCTTTTAGAAACTTAAGGTTGGTTAAATTGCTCTGTCAGCTATGAAGTTAACTCTAAATATTTAGGATTGTTGCATTTTATCACTGGAAAGTTTTGAAATTTGGGTGACTTTTAACTGTCAGTACAATTTGCTAAGCCTCCAACTCCTTATCCCTACCTTCCTCTCTAGCTTTGTCTTCCTATTACCACTCTATATACAGAATTGCCCACCCATATCACATGACTTACATACACTCAATAGTGCCGTAGTTGTTTCCATCTCTGGAATTCCCTTTCATTGTTGCCATGCTCGCTAACTCCTAATTTTCTTTGAAGGTACAATTCATATATCTACTAATCTGTGAAATATTCTCTGATTCATTTAACAAATTAAATGGTTTCCTCTGTGTGCCTCTATCCTACCTATACATACATAAATCTATTACCCACTCTATAAAGGATTATTCATCATTAAATAATATATCGTTCCTAGCTTGTAAGTTCATTAAAGAACTGTCCCGTGTTTTATTTATACAAGTGAATAAATGTCAATGAACAAATGAAAGAATAATTACTTTAATTAATTATTGAATAAATAAGAAAAATAATGTTAACCTCTGGTCTATTTTTCTGATCACAGGTTAGCAACCCTTTATACCTTCTCTTTTATATCCCTCAATTTTACTGATGTGATAACCAGATTTATCTGAAATGGAAAAAAAAAATTAAATGATGGAACTTTGTAACAAATGAGACTTGTTGAGAACATGACTGTTTATTCTCTTTGGATAAAGTCTGGTGACATGTATGCAGCCAAATGTAATAAACTCTAAGATCTTTAAGAGCCTATTCGCATGTATCCTAGAATAAGAAGTTCTCTTCTTCATGATGCAATCAATATTGCAAACTGACTTAAGGATTTTTTGTCTAAGTGCTGAGATAAGACTGTTTCTAGTGTTGGGGTCAAGTTGCAGAATTGTTAAATCACATTTTGCCTTGCCTGTCTGTTTATACTCTACCATTTTTTTTTCTTTTAGCAAATTTCTCATTATTGACTCAAGCTTAGACCAGTTCTTCCTGGCTATTGACTCCCAAAACCACTCTTAATTTCAGCAGTGCCCATTCTAGAGAGGTCCAAAAGATTAGTCATGTCCACACATTTGTCTATAGCTGTACTATTGGCAAAACCAACTCCTCTGTGGGTATAGTTTCATATGTGTAGGCCAGCCTGACAGATTTGTCTAATATAACTAATTATGCTCCCTTTGATTCCATCAACAGTCTTCTGGTTTTGACTTGTCTTCCATTCTTATGTCTTCCTGTCTAAGAGAGTGCTGCAGACATGCAAATGTGAGTAGTGTCATCCATATGACCCCTTTTGATTTTTGTGTTAAAACTGTCTTAGAGGGGCACCTAGGTGGCTTAAACATCTGCCTTCAGGTCAGGTCATGATCCTGCAGTCCTGGGATCCAGCCCCACATCAGACTCCCTGCTCAGCAGGAAGCCTAATTCTCCCTCTCTCACTCCCCTTTCTGTGTTCCCTCTCTAACTGTGTGTCTCTGTCAAATAAATAAAATCTTAAAAAAAAAGAACTCAGTCTTAGAGACTGAGCAAAAGTGGAAGCTGATTCAAAAGATAATGGATATAGACTGTTTAACCTGAACAAAGTAAGATATATTCATGTGGAATCCCTCAGGCATAAATGCAGCTTTCAGGTTTCAGAAATTCAATGTACAGAGAACCAACTCACCATGATCTGGCAGCCCTCCCATGGGCCCAAAGTGGCTATTAATATTTTCTTTTTAATGATGAGAAAACTTGTGCACAGAGAGATCCATTTTCCATAGTTAATGTTTCTTTTTGGCCTTTTCAGTTTTCTGTGTTTATCCAATTGCCTGTATTAAATTCACTCTGCTAAAACAAGTATTATGGTTTCTATAAGCTTTCTGGATCCTAACTGATAGATACAGTATCTGGAATATCGGATGTAACCAATACACATGTTTTCTCATTCCTGTCAACTTCATGGGGACTCATGATTTGTGAAGTTAACTTTGAATTTAATTCTGGAGACTTTAACCATAAAATCCTGAGGAAGAATGAAAGCATACAAGAAACTATTTGCAGAAGAAACCTGTGTGCATCTAATTAGCATTTAAGTTTATAAGTGCAGCAGAAGACTGAAGTAACACACATCCAAATCATGTCTGGAACTATGAGTGACTGCAATATAGCTGTGCTCACTCTCTCAAGGAACCAAGCAACACTCATAAATCCAAAAATCTTTCAGGGCCAAGTGATTCCAATTGTGGGGGGAGGAATTTACAATGAAACTTTTTTTTTATGCTAAGATTAAATGTCAGCACATTCTTACACTTGCATGTATTTTCATTTGGGGATGTTTCCACCACTACTATTATGTAATTTTACCTACATGTGCAGGCTAGACCATTTTAGTACATTTTCTCACTTGTGGAAAGAGCCAAGACGCCCTTCAACAGATGAATGGATAAAAAAGATATGATATATATATATATATATATATATATATATACAATATGATATATATATATATATATATGCAATGGAGTACTACACCTCTATCAGAAAGGATGAATATCCAACTTTTGTAGCAACATGGATCAGATTGGAAGAGATTATGCTGAGTGAAATAAGCCAAGCAGAGAAAGTCAAGGATCATATGGTTTCACTTACTTGTGAAGCATAAAGAGTAATATAGAGGACAGTAGGAGAAGAAAAGGAAATGGGAAGTGGCATAAATTGGGGAGGGAGATGAAACATAAGAGACTTTGGATTCAGAAACAAACTGAGGGTCTGGGAGGGGAAGAGGTGGGCAGATGGGTGAGCCTGGTAGTGGGTACTGAGGGTATGTATTGCATGGAGTACTAGGTGTGGGGCATAGACAATGAATCTTGGAACACTGAAAAAATTTAAAAAATATTAAAAAATAAAAAATAAACAAGCTAAATATTATTAGCAGATTATAGAGAAGAAAATTGTAAATCAGATAGATTCAGTGAAGTGGCCCAAAAAAGTGGTCAGTAAGTGCAAAAATAGAAGTCCAACTAAGGTCTTATTTCCAGTATTTCACATTGCACTATTCTGATGAACCACAGACTTGAGAATAGAAACAGTAAAGGAATGGTTCACTCAGGTATAGAGATCACAGTTTGATGAATTCTACCCTGAGGGATAAAAGAGTACAAAATCATTTAGATTAAGAAAAGGAGCTACAAACAGTGAATGCTATAATTACAAAAGATTCTGAAATTGCCATTCCAATTGCGTAAAAGGGTATAACATAATAATCACAGTCTTTGGCTTCAAAAATTCCATCTTTCCACTATATATGTCTTATCTTAGACAAGTCACCTCATCTCTTAGGCCTTTTAACATCATGTCACAGGATGATGTAAGGGGTAAATGGAGGTACAAATATGGTAGACGCTCAATGAATGTTAAATCTCTTTTGACTTTATAAACACCTTTATAACTGCCATTCTCCCTGTTTATCACCATTTGTATCACCACAATGAGAAAAAAAAATAATATCTCTAATTTATTTTGCTTAGCACTACACTCTAGATCCATCCATGTTGTTGCAAATGACAAGAATTTTGTTCTTTTTAATGGTTGAATCATACACACACACACACACACACACACACATCACTTCATCTTTATCCAATCACCGCTTGGTGGACACTTGGGCTGTTTCCATAATTTGGTCATTGTAAACAACACTGCAATGAATATAGAGATGCATCTATCAAAGGACTTCACTCATATATGGAATTTAAGAGACAATGAATGAAAGGGTAAAAAGAGACAAACAAAATAATAGACTCAACTATAGAGAACAGATTATTTATCATGATGAGCACTAATATATAGAATCGTTGTATCACTATATGGTACACCTGAAATTAATATAACACTGTATATTAACTACACCGGAATTGAAATTCAAAAATTAATCTCTCTAAAAGTAAATGAACTTGCCTAAGCAAGACTAAAAAGAGAGGATTTGAACATACTTTGTAACACTTTCTATACAACCATGTGAGAAGAAATAGAAGGATAGCAAATTAAAAACAGATTCAAAATTGTAATAGATGTAAGCTGATAATCTAGGCCTTTCTAAATGAAGAGATGTTCTTGGGCTCCCTTGAGTCTAAAGACTGGTCTTAAAGTCTTAAAACACAAGAATAAGAATCAATGAGTAATGATCTGGCAATCCTTCCACTGGATACACAGTGGCTATTAGTATTCTTTTTCCCCTCCTTGATGAGGAAACAGGGTCCAGCCGTCTTGAGTTTCCCATAGCTAATAAAGGTTAGAAAGCTAATTTGAACCCAGTATTCTAATTCCAAGTCAAACATTGGTTTCAAGATAGTATAACTTTATAACCTGATTTAATTCCCTATATTTCTATTTCTGCATGAAAGTTTTAAGTTTCCTCAGAGGAAAATAGATATCCTTAATTATAGAAATTCAGGACAGTATAGAAACATGAATACAACAACTGTATAACTTCCACTTAATCTCTCCTAGATATTTGCCAGTTAAAAATCCAATGGTCAGAGCACATTGCTTGCCTGGAGTGCAAGTGGTCTCCAAATGCAAACTCTAACAGGCATTTTGAATGCTCTTTGTCAAGCAATCTTGTTTTCCAGAACATAATTGCTTTGTTCAGTCAAAGTGTCTCCAACTGCTGAGAACTGGAGACTTCATAATTTAGTTTCTAGCAAAGCAATTCTGCCCAAAGTGGAGAAACTTGCCTCATTTAAATGAATATCAATAAAACTGATGATTTTACACCTTTTCAGGAAAATAACAGTCCCAAAAGCCTTGTGTGTTTCCAGGGACTTTACCAGAGGATAACAGATTTACGGTCTCATTATAGCCTGAAGCAATAACTCATCCAATAGGTAATTTTTATGTTGTGAGACCACAAAACATATAGGGATAAATGTTCTTGAATAAAGGAACTGGCTCTCACGGTTTTTCAAATACAGCAGTTGCTAAAACAATAGATTTTCAAAAAGAAATGAGCTTCTTTTCCCCTTAGTTTCTCACCCATGTTCCACCATCAACCTCATCAGAAATATTTGTCTTTTTAAGGAGTGAAAAATGTCATATGAGGAATTAGGAAACATGAATATAAATCTGTGATATCATATACAATTATTATTTAATATTATATAATATGTTGATGATCAATTACTCACTATCCTAATAATATGTATTAATGTTAATAATATATATTACTTTAGTTAATGATAATTCCCATCCATTTGATGTCTTTTCCATTCCTGGTCTCCAACAAGACTCAGTGGGCCACTGAAGAGAAATTATAGGAAATGGGTGTTATTTCATCAGTGGATATATTTATTTTTAATTTTTTAAAAATATTTTTGAGAGACAGAGAGAGAGCACAAGTAGGGGGAAGAGTAAAGGGAGAGGGAGAAGAAGATTCCCTGCTGAGCAGGAAGCCTAAAGTGAGACTTGATCTCAGAACCCTGACATCATGACCTGAGCTGAAAGCAGACACTTAACTGACTGAGCCACCCAGGCACCTCCATCAGTAGATGTATTAAAAAAGAGATTTAAATGACCATAAGTGAGCATGGTTTTGGACTTGAAATACTGAAGATCTTAAAATGGACGGTGTGTTAAATAGGGTATGGTACTCTATATCATAGAATGTTAGTGAGTCATGAAAACTAAGGAATAAAAAGATTTTAGGGACCCATGAAAATTAAGAACATAAATTAAAGGGAAACACACCTTTGTCAAATGTTTGTTTCATGCTAGGCATTTTGCAAGTGGCTTAAAATTTCCCTCAACATATAAATAAGAAATCTAAGCATCTGAATAGGAATAGATCAGAAAGGAAGACTGAAACAAAATCTACCTAATTTTAAAGAGTTTTTTTTTTTTTAACAGTTTAAGCACAGTGTATTTTCCAAGAAGTGAAACACATGGCTTTTCCCATATGCTTCTACATGTTAGTTTCAAAGCACTTATCTTAATGACAAGATGTTACTTGAAGGGAAGTACAGTTTGTACTTTCTTGTTAAGTTTTTATTTAAATTCTAGTTACTTAATATACAGTGTAATATTAGTTTCAGGTGTACAACATAATGATTCAGTACTTTCTTAAAACGCACAGTGTTCATCACAAGTGCAATCCTTAATCCCCATCACTTATATAACCTGCACCCCACCCAAACCATTTTGGTAACCATCGGTTTGTTCGTTACATTTAAGTCCATTTCTTGGTTTTCCTCTCTTTCTCTTTTTTTGTCCTTTGCTCATTTGTTTTATTTTTTAAGTTCCATATATGAGTGAATCATATGGCATTTTTCTCTCTCTGACAGATGAGCTTATTTCACTTAGCATGATACTCTCTAACACTATCCTGTTGTTGCAAATGGCAAGATTTCATCCTTTCTGATGGCTGAATAATATCTCATTGTGTGTATACACACACACGCACACATTAACACACACACACATACCACTTTTTATCCATTCATCAGTCAATAGACACTTGAGCCATTTCCATAATTTGGCTTTTTTATAATGCTGCTATAAACATTGGGGGTCATGTATCCCTTTGCATTGCTATTTTTATACTCTTTGCGTAAATACCTAGTAGTACAACGGCTGGGTCAGAGGGTACTTCTATTTTCAACTTTTTGAGAAAACTCCATACTGTTTTCCAGAGTGGTTGCACCAGTTTGCAATCCCACTACAAGTGCGCATCCTTGCCAACACCTGTGGTTTCTTGTGTTGTTGATTTTAGCCATTCTGACAGATGTACAGTGATAATCTCATTGTAGTTTTAATTTGTGTTTCACTAATAATGAGTGATGTTGAGCATTTTTTTATGTGTCTGTTATCCATCTGTATATCTCCTTTGGAAAAATGTCTGTTCATTTCTTTGCCCATTTCTTGTTTGGATTATTCATTTTGGGGGTGTTGAGTTTTATAAGTTCTTTATATATATCAGATATTAACCATTCATCAGATATGGTATTTGCAAATATTTTCTCCCTTTCAGTAGTTTGCATTTTAGTTTTGTTGATTATATACTTCATTTTTATTTTGATGAAGCCCCAACCTTTATTTTTGCTTTTGTTTCCCTTGTTTCAGGAGATATATGTACTAAGAAGTTGCTATGGCCAATGCCAAAGAAGAAATTGCCTGTATTCTCTTCTAGGATTTTGATGGTTTCCTGTCTCACATTTGGATCTTTCATCCATTATGAATTTATTTTTGTTTACAGTGTAAAAAAGTGGTTTAATTCCATCCTTTTGCATGAGGCTGTCCAGTTTTCTAACACCATTTGTTAAAGAGACATTCTTTTTCCCATTATATATTATTTCCTGCTTTGTCAAAGATTGACCATATAATTGTGGGGTTGTTTCTGGGTTTTCCATTCTGTTCCATTGATCTATATGTCTACTTCTTTGCCAATATCAAGATTACTACAGCTTTGTAATATAGCTTGAAGTACAGAATTGTGTTACCTTCAGCTTTGCTTTTCTTTTTCAAGGTTTCTTTGGCTATGCAGGGACTTTTGTGGTTCTATATAAATTTTAGGATTGTTAGTCTAGCTCTGTGAAAAATGCTGGTGGTATTTTGATAGGGATTGCTGTCAATGTGGAGATTGCTTTGGGTAATATAGACATTTTAACAATATTTTTCTTCTAATCCATGAGCATGGAATATCTTTCTATTTCTTTGTGTCTTCTACAATTTCTTTCACCAGCATTATATGTTTTTCAGACTTCAGGTCTTTCACTTGTTTGGTTAGGTTTACTCCAAGGTATTTTATTGTTTTAGGTGCATTTGTAAATGGGATGGATTCCTTAATTTCTTTTTCTGCTGCTTCATTATTGGTGTATAGAAATGCAACAGATTTCTCTCCACTGATTTTGTATCCTATGACTATATTGAATTTATTTATCAGTTCTGCAGTTTTTAGTAGAGTCTTTCACTTTTATTTAAGGTATCATGTCATGTGGGAGTAGTGAAAGTTTTACTCCCTTGCCAATTTGGATGCCTTTTATTTTCTTTTGTTGCCTGATTTCTGCATCTAGGACTTGTGGCAATATGTTAAATAATAGTAGTGAGAATGGACATCCCTGTCTTGTTTCTGACCAGAGAGGAAAAGCTCTCAGTTTTCCCTATTGAGAATGATGTTAACTGTGGGTTTTTCATAGATGGCCTTTATTATTTTGAGGTATGTACTCTCTAAACCTAATTTCATTGAGAGTTTTTATCATGCATAGATGTTGTACTTTGTCAATTTTTTTGCATCTATTGAAATAATCATATGGTTCTTATCATTTCTTCTATTAATCTGGTTATTGCAGAAATTGATTTGCAAATGTTGAATCACCCTTGCAACCCAGGAATAAATCTCACTTGACTGTGGTGAATGATTTTTTAAATACATTGTTGGATTTGATTTTCTAAGATTTTATTGAGAATTTTTGCCCCTGTATGCAACAGAGATATTAGCCGATAGTTCTTCTTTTCAGTGGTGTCTTTATCTGGTTTTGGTATCAGGATAATTTTGGCCTCATAGAAGGAATATGGAAGTTTTCCTTCTGTTTCTAATTTATGGGATAGTTTGGGAATAATAGGTATTAACTCTTCCTTAAACATTTTGTAGAATTCTCCTGTGAAGCCATTTGGCTCTAAACTTTTGTTTATTGGGCATTTTTTGAGTATTGACTCAATTTATTTGGAGGTTATCAGTTTGTTTAAGTTTTCTATTTCTTCCTTTTTCAGTTTTGCTATTTTATATACTTCTAGGAATTTTTCCATTTCTTCCAGGTTGACCAATTTGATGGCATATAGTTTTTCATAATATTCTCTTAGAAGTGTTTGCATTTCTGTGGTGTTGGTTGTTATTTCTCTTCCCTCATTTTGACTTTATTTATTTGAGTGTTTTATCTTCTTTTTGAGAAATTTGGCTAGAGAATTTTAATCAATTTTATTAATTTTAATCAATTTTATTAACTTTATTAAAGAGCCATCAAATTCATTGATTTGTTCTACTGTGTTTTTAGTTTTTACATCACTTATTTCTGCTCTAATCTTTATTCTTTCCTTCTTTCTGCTAACCTTACAATTTATTTGTTGTTCTTTTCCTAGCTCTTTTAGGTATGGGGTTAGGTTGTATATTTGAGATTTTTTTTTCTTGCTTCTTGAAAAAGGTATGTATTGCTATACAGTTTTGAGGTATCCCAAGGGTTTTGAACCACTGTGTTTTGATTTTTATTTTCATTTGTTTCCACATAGTTTTTTAAATTTCTTCTTGATTTCCTGGTTGACCAATTCATTGTTTAATTGCATGTTATTTAGTCACCATATATTTGTGGTCTTTCCAGATTTTTTCTTGTGTTTGACTTCTGGTTTCATAGCATTGTGGTCAGAAAATATTTCTATGACTTCTATCTTTTTGACTTGTTGAGGCTTGTTTTGTGGCCTAATATGTGAATATATTTTGGAGAATGTTCCATGTCCATCTGAAAAGAATGTGTTTTCTCTTGTCTTAGAATGGGATGTTCCGAATATATCTGTTAAGTCCATCTGTTCTAGTGGGTCTTAAGAGCCATTCTTTCCTTGTTTATTTTCTGTTTAGATGATCTGTCAATTGTTGTAAATGGTATGTTAAAATCTCCTACTACTACTGTGTTATTATCAGTTAGTTTCCTTATATTTATTGTTAATTTTTTATATATTTGGGTGCTCCATGTTGGGTACATAAATATTTACAATTGTTATATCTTTTTGTTGGATTGTATTCTTCATTATTGCATAGTACTCTTCTCTGTCTCTTGTTACAGTCTGTTTTTTAAAGTATGGTTGGTCTGATATAACTATTGCTACTTAAGCTTTCTTTTCATACCTATTTGTGTGAAAAACATTTGTCTACCCCCTCACTTTCAAAATGAAAATGTCTTTAGGTCAAAAAGAGGTCTCCTGTTGACAGCATATAGATGGGACTTGGTTGTTGTTGTTTATCCAATCTGACATCCTATATTCTGACATCCTATATTTTTAGTCCATTAGATTCAAAGTAATTAGTGATAGATATGTTCTACT
>PITA01014460.1:0-53532 GCA_004023965.1 Spilogale gracilis | reverse complement strand
AGTCCCTCAGTTTGTTTCTGTGTCCAAAGTCTCTGTTGTTTCATTTCCCTTCCCTAGATCAGAAAGGATGAATATCCAACTTTTGTAGCAACATGGACTGGACTGGAAGAGATTATGCTGAGTGAAATAAGCCAAGAAGAGAAAGTCAAGTATGGCATGGTTTCACTTACTTGCGGTGCATGAGGGGTAAACTGGAGGACAGTGGGAGAAGGAAAGTAAATGGGAACTAGGGTATTTTTTTATTTTTTTAAAAGATTTTTATTTATTTATTTGACAGAAACACAGCTAGAGAGGGAACACAAGCAGGGGGAGTGAGAGAGGGAGAAGCAGGCTTCCCGCCCAGCAGGGAGCCCGATGCAGGGCTTGATCCTGGGTCTCTGGGATCATGACCTGAGCCAAAAGCAGTTGCTTAACCAACTGAGCCACCCAGGAGCCCCTATGTTAATTTTTAAAAAGTGTGGTCCATGGATAACTGGGTGTCTGAAAGACTCTTTGAATGGTATTGTAAAATCAAAACTACTTCTGTAATAATCTTACTGTGTTGTCCCTTGTTTTTACTGTGTTTACATTTTTTTAAAGATTTTATTTATTTGACAGAGAGATAGATCACAAGTAGGTAGAGAGGCAGAAGGAGGGAGAGGAGGAAGCAGGCTCCCTGCTGAGCAGAGAGCCCAATGTGGACCTCCATCCCAGGACCCTGAGATCATGACCTGAGCTGAAGGCAGAGGCTTAACCCACTGAGCCACCCAGGCGCCCTGTGTTTACATTTTTAGCGATGGTGCAAAATAATAGTGGGTAAAATTGCTGGTGCTTTAGCATGAATCAGGCTAGTGACACCAAATTGTACAGGTAATCATTGTTTTGTTCACCACCACACATTTTCAAGGAAAAAAGGCCAGTTTTACCTAAGAATGTCCTTAGTGAAGCAGTAACAAATATAAATTTTATTAAATTTTGACTCTTAACAAGCCATGTGGTGAAATGAAAGTATACATAGAGCACTACTGCTGCATACTGATATAAAGTGGTTACTTTGAGGAAAAGGACTTATGCAGTTGTTAGAGTTGGAGGGTGCATTAGGACCTGCAGCCCATGGAATAACATTTTTCCTTGAAAGAATGACTGCCAGACACGGGCATTATTCATACTTGGATATTAGGCTGATATGTTCTTCAAAATGGAGGTGTTGAACCCGACAGTTCAAGGAAAAAGACTTGATATTTACTGCTAATGATAAAATTTGAGCTTGCCAGTGAATATTGGAACTTTGGAAAACGTGTACATGGCCTTGGGAGCTTGACACTTCTCAAATATTTAGAGATTTTTCTGACAAGATTGGTAGGGATTATTAATGCAAGTGATTTTTTTGATACTGTATTAATATTTAGGAAATCTGCATAAGTCAGGGAACCAATATTTTCTGAATGACCTATGCTTGGCGTTACAAGGCAATGCATCGGTAAAATATCAAAGTGCAAGACAGGTTAATGGATTTTAATGTAACAGCATATAAAAAAATCAGTGATAAGGTTTCCAATTACAAAGTGCAACTGCATTTAAGAAATGAAAAAACTTGCTGGGTTTTAGTGAGTATCAAACAAAATGTCCACTATTATTTGAAAACACTATTAAAATAATTTCCTGTATTGAGGCTACCTGAGGATATATATTTTCTTCACATAATTCAGCCAAAGCACCTCATTGAGACAGATTAGATGCAGAAGCAGAGATGAGAAACTTGCTGCATTCTATGAAGCAGGATGATAAACAGATTTTTAGAAATCTAAGAAAATGTCACTCTTCGCTAACTTCATTTTTTTTGAAAATGCAGTGATTTTTCATAGAGCTATGTTATTTATGTTATAATAGGTTTCTTGTTTTTTGAATAAATCCATCCAAAAATAGAATGTTCTTAATTTTAATCTAAGATAATAAATATTGATAGAGTCACTAATGAACTTACAGAACAGCTTCAGTAGAGTGACAGAACTACAAAATTAATTCTTATGAGATGACTTATAAATGGTGACAAAGAAGACATGAAAGTGGCCATATGTAAGCTTGACTGTAAAGTCTAAGACAGACTGACCATAACTTAAATTAGTATGTAGATTAGAGAAAGTATCTTTTTAGAATTCAGTTAACTTCTTCCTAGATTATTTTGTAAATTTAAAGAGACCCCCATCAAAATACAAAGAGGATTTTAAAATGCTAGAAAAGGTAATGTTAAATCTCATATGGAAAATTAAACATTCCAGCTCTAAAAGATAAGAGTTATGAGTGAAAACGAACCATATCAGATGACAAAATTTGTCATGAAATTTTCATAATTAATACAGTGGGGAATTGGTACAGGAATGGACACACTATTGGAATACAATGTAAACCTCAGAAATAGGCTCAGCTATGAAAGAAAATTTAATATATTATAAAGGTGGCACTGCAAATTACAGACAATGTAAACTTTCTAAATAAGCAGCATGAGGCAGCTGAGTGACTATTTGGAAGAAGACAAAATTGAACACATATCTCATCACATACAAAAATAAACCCCAAAAGGATCAGAGATCTAAATGTGAAAAATGAGATAAATATGTGTGATTTATTGTCTTACCTGAGTGTGGGGCAACAATTTATAACAATCGCTCAATAAAGAAATGGAATCTGACTGATAAATGAACTGCAAAAAAAGAACAATTCTGCAGGGCAGAAGCACCATATACAATAGCAAATAGTAAACACAGAAGAAATATTTTCATTTATAACATATAAAATGTTTTTATCTGTGATGTATCAAGAGCTATAGAAATTAAGAAAGAAAAGTGTTAAAAAACAGAAAAATGAGCAAAAGGTATATTTTGCAAAAAAACCTGATTTAGCAATGGCACTTAACTATATGAAAACAAGCTAACTTCTTTCATGACAAAGTAGACGCAAACTGGAAACTACACTGAATTGATATTTCTCACCTATCGGACTGGCGAAATTTTAGAGTTTTGAAGGTGTACTTTAGCAAGGCTTTGGGGAAAGAGATTCTCTTACATTGTTAGTAGCAATGAAAAATGGTTCAAACCCTTACTAATCATTATGTATTAGTAATGGAGATTTTGGGGAAAGAGATTATCTTACATTGGTAGTAGCAATGAAAAATGGTTCAATCCCTTACTAATCGTTACATATATATTTGCCTCTTCATAAATTAGAAATTTCTGTTACAAATTTTGTTGAAATTAAATTTCTAAAAGTATGAAACATATGCAGAGTGAAAGGCATGCAGAATGGTATGCAAATTATTATTTTTGGAATTATTGGTACTTGCAAAAAATATTAGAAACAACTTCAAATGCTTATACAACACAAGAGACTGGTTAAATAAATTACAATGTATCTAAAGAGTGTAATACTAGCAGGTGTAAAAAGTGTATCTAAAGAGTGCAATATTGGCCAGTGTAAAAAGTAGAGAAATTTGACTTTTAAATGTAGTGGTTTTGCAAAAAACACATAATCAAGTCAAAAAATGGGCAGAAGACATGATCAGACACTTCTCCAAAGAAGACAAATGGCTAACAGACACATGAAAAAGTTTTCATCATCATTAGCCATCAGGGAAATTCAAATCAAAACCACACTGTGATAACACCTTACACTAGTTAGAATGGCAAAAATCGACAAGGCTAGAAACAATAAATGTTGGAGAAGTTGTGGAGATAGGGGGACCCTCTTACATTGTTGGTGGGAGTGCAAATGGGTGCAGCCATGTTGGGAAACTATGGAAGTTCCTCAAAAATTAAAAATAGAGGTACCCTATGATCCAGCAATTGCACTACTGGGTATTTACCACAAAGATAGAGATATAGTGAAAAGAAGGGCCACATGCACCCTGATATTCATAGCAGCAATGTCCATAGTAGCCAAACTGTGGAAAGAGCCAATATGCCCTTCAAGACATGAATGGATAAAGAAGATGTGGTCCATATACACAATGGAATATTACTCAGCCATCATAAAGGATGAATCACTCAACTTTTGCATCAGTATGGATGGGAGTGGAGGAGATTATGCTAAGTGAAATAAGTCAAGCACAGAAAGTCAATTATCATATGGTTTCACTTATTTGTAGAACATAAGGAACAACATGGAGGACATGAGGAGAAGGGAAAAATGAAGGGAGGGAAATCAGAAGGGGAGACAACCATGAGAGACTATGGGCTCTGGGAAACAAACTGAGGGTTTTAGAGGGGAGGCGGCTGGGGGATGAGTTAGTCCAGTGATGGGTATTAAGGAGGGCATGTATTGCATAGAGCACTGGTTGTTATATGCAAATATAACAACCATGGATTACAGAATCATGGAACACTATGTCAAAAACTAATGATGTACTATATGGTGGCTAAATTAACACAATAAAAAAATAAAAAATAAAAGGAGCTGAGTAATTACTAAAAAAATAGAAAAGATAAATGCAGTGTTCTGGCCATTTATATGATAATCAGGTTTGCATCAACAATTGTGCTGTGAATTGATATCGAGTGGTTCCAGGACATACTATCAAGTGAAAAATGTCAACATGTTAACATGTATGTAGTATTTTCTCCTTTAACTAAGAAAAGAAAAAACAATATATGTGGGGTTTTTTTTGTTAAAATAAACTCCAGCAATATACTCCAGAAATTAGTGAATGGTTAACCAAAGATAGAAGAAAGACTGACATGTCTCTGGGTACACTATTTGTGTAGTTTCGACTTTTGGAACATAATACATTTTTTTTTGTTTTTATCTTAATTCTTGTTAGTTGACATACAACATTATATTAGTTTTAGGTATACAATATAGTGATTCTACACTTCCATATGGCACCTTGTGCCCATCACAACGCACTCCTGAATTTCCACTACCTATTCAGCACATCCTCCCTATGCCCTCCCTCTGGTAACCATCAGATTGTTCTCTATAATTAAAAGACTGTTTCCTGCTTTGATTCTTTCTCTCTCTTTAATTTTTTTCCTTTGCTTGTTTGTTTTGCTTCTTAAATTCCACATATGAGTGAAATCATATGGTATGGAACATGATATTAAGGTTTAACATATTAAAAAATGAAGTCAGCAATGTGATATTGATTATATACAGAAACCCAAATTCCCGTTAACTGGAGACAATTGATAACAGAACCACACAGAAGAAAAAAAAATTGAAATTAATCCTAGCATTTTGAAAACAATGCTTTGGCTATATATTCTTGGTGGGCAACAGTCTAAAGACAAAAAAAACCAATTGCAATAACAATTTTAAAAGAGCATTTTATTTATTGTATTGGTATGAGGATAAAAATTCTGAAATTAATTGATTGTATTGTAGGATTTAAAAATACAAACAAGTAAATAAATATATTGATGCTCTTTGGGGACCAGGTTGCTCACTGTGAAAAAAGTGAGAAATAATAAGGAATTAGGAAAGTAGCAGAAGACTCCTGTGTTACTGGATTGGGATTAAAACATTGACACATAGGAGCAAAAATGTCCTAGTAGCAATGAGCATACCTAGATGCCATATATGGTTTTATAAAACAAATGACCACTAAAAACAGCAGAGATTCCTTATATGAGAGGTCTGATTTCAGAACTGGGGCATGGAAAATAAAAGGTGAATCTGGCATAATTCATGCCACAAATTAAGTGCTCAAAAACAAATTGTATATATTAAAAGGACTTCTCATGAAATAATCTAGGGCAATTTGAGCATCAAAATAATTAAGTACAGCAAAAACGTAAGTTATATTGATTACAAAAGAATTTAAAAGTTTTTATCAATATGAATAAATAAATGACAAAGGGTGGGAGAGAAAACTTTTCCTTATAGTATAATGCTAACTAGAAAGGAAGAAAGAATGATAAAGTAAGACAAATTATCATTCTATAATCACATAAGAAATGATTTAGGAAGAATTATCAATGATTTTAAATCTACTGAGTCAAGTTTGTTGGAAAGTAATTTCTTAATTTCCGAATATGGAGATTTTCTAGTTATTTTTTGATTAGCATTTCTATCTATTTGAATTTCAGCCAAAGACTATGCACTTCATGATTCCGACACTCTGAAACTTACTGAGAATTGATTTATAGCCTAATATATGGTCAATTTTGATAAATACTTCTTGTTCAAATGATGGGAATATATATTTTTCATTCGTTAATGAGTTCTCCTTTGTTTATTGTTCTCATACAATTATTGAAAAAGGTGTTAAAATTTCACACCATAATTATAGATTTGTCTGTTTTTATTGTTCTGTCCACTTTTTATTTACTGTTGAAGCCATACTATATACACATACAAATTCATTATGTTGTCTTTCAGATGAGTTAAATCTTTTATCATTATGAACTAAATTAAAAAAAATTTTTTTTTGCTGAAAAGTCTTTTCTGTCATATTATCAATAGAACTACAAAATTTTTTTCTGTTACTCTTCATGTGGAGTACCTATTTTTATTTCTCACTTTCCTTATAATTTATATATGCCTCTTATAAACACAAAATTGGATTATTTTTTCAAAGCCTGTCTGACAACCTTAGAATACTGAGTTCCATTTACAATTAGTATAATTACTGATACATTTCTTTTCAATTCCGCCATCTTGGTACCTGTGCTTATATTTTCCCAACTGACCCATGTTACTTTTTCTCTTTTATTGCCCCTATTGGATTTGATTTATTATTCTGTAATATCTCTCTGTAAATTTGGAAGTGAAACATTCCTTTTCTATTAGCGACTGCCTTTGAATACACAAGTTACACCTTATTCGTCAAAGCTTAATATTAAATATCATTTTTATCTTTCTCCTGGATAATAAAAAAAGCTTATTTTAAACCTGTTTACTTATATGCTATTGTTTTATGAATTTTAGTTCCATAAATATTCTGAGCTTCAGAAGACATAATTGTTTTTGTTTTATATACTCATTTATTCACCTTTAACCACACATTTACCAATTTTTTTTCAGTGATTCATTTTTTAAAAAATTTGAGTATCATTAACACACAATATTACACTTATTTTAGGTGTACAATACAATAATTCAACATGTATCATTTTCATTGTTTTTGTTCTTGCACCTCCAATCTTCCATCTGTGGCCATTTTCCTTTGTTTTAAGAACATCCTTTAGGATTTCCTTAAGTAGGAGTTTGATTTTGTCTTGTTCTCCTGACTTTTGTTTGCCAGATAGTCTTCATTTCACTTCAACTCCTGAGGTATAATTTTGTTGAATATATGATTTTAATTTAGCATTCACTTTTTGTCAGCATAGCAACACTGTCATTTCAGTATCTAGTTTTCATTGTTGCTGTTGAGGAGATATTCATCCATCTTATCTTAATTCTATTGAAGATGATCTCTTTTTATTTTTTCTCTTTAAAACTGATTTTTTTCCTGTCTCTTGTTTTGAGGGGTTCAGTGTTGATTTCTTCTTATTCATTCTGTTTGAGATTTGTTGAGTTCTTTCAATGAGAGAAACAATGTCTTCAATTCCAAAAGCCATTATTTCTTCAAATATCGTTTTTCTGCCATTCTTTTATCACCTTGTAAAAGTCTCACTTTATTTTGTTTTTAAGAGGTTTTAAAGAGATTGAGAGCATAGGCATGGAGGGGGGGGCAAAGGGAGAGGGAGAAAGAAACTTAAAGGGACTCCCTGCTGAGTGTAAAGCCAGATGCAGGGTTTGTTCTCAAGACCCAAGATCACGATATGAGTTGAAACCAAGAGTTGGATGCTTAACCAACTGCACCACCAAGGTTGTATGTCTGTTCTTACTCTTTCCTCTCTCTTTTGTATCCTTCCAGTTCTCCTTGTTTCATTCATCACTGTTTCTTCTAATTGACCTCCAGTAATGTTCTTTTTATGTCTAAACTGCCTTTGAGTTCTTGGGTTTTTGTGTTATGGCTAAGCTCCAGATTTTCCAGCTGTTTCTCAAATCTTAAACATCCCTGTTTGTAGTTTGTAGTTTCTTGCTGAAATATTTGAATTCAACTCATAATCTTCATATACAGAATACAAATACTTCTTTAAAGTTCATGTCTGGTAATTCCACTACCTTGAGTGTCAGTGAGTTTGTTTGTATTATTATCTTTTCTTATGTATATCTGACTCATGCTGTTTTGTCTTTTCATGTGTCTGTTTATCATTGTACTCTAGCTACTGGAATTGAAAATTATTAAAAGAAATAATTTGAAGTGTACAGTGATTTTTTTGCTTATATCAGAGAAATCAGAAACTTGAAAATTATGAAGTCATCTTAATCCAATTTTCAGGCTTCAGATTTTTATTGGTTACACACATAATTTAATCCTGACCTGAATTCTATGTCAAGAGTGGTTTAAACCTATTCCATCCTTATTTTTAGTATACAGGCATTTGGCATCCCAAAAACAAGCTCAAGTTGGTTGACCCTTGCCATACTCTGTATTCCTGCTTTAGACCTTCTTTGCTTATGAGAATATGAAATTAGCTTCTCAACATTCAGTCACATCTTCTGCAAATGCATCCTTGTCAAAAGTGACCCAAAAGTCATAGTCATTCTTCCTGGATTTCTGTCTTTCTCTGGATTCTCAGTGTTGACACTATTTTTATTATTATTATTAGCTTCTCAAAGTTGATAGTATTTTTCCATACATTTTTGTTGTCTCTAACACAAACATCATTGCAGATTGCCCATCTGTCATTATTAGAAGCTGATGCTGCTAATACTCTCATTTAATTTAGCTGTATATTTTCTTTGTAAGCACCGTAAGAACTGGCTTCTTTTAAGATGAGCTCTTTGGAGTGGAGGAAGTAAAGTCTGTGAGCCTTTGAATATGTAGGTCAAATTGTGTAAATGGATTCACTTTTTTACTGGAAGAAGTTTTATTGTTTTTTATCCAAAGGTGTTTGTTGTTTTTGTATGTTCACTTAACAATAGAACAATCTTAAAACTTAAATTTACTTTATCAATAATCCCAGAGTAAAAATCTTTAGATGCTTTCAGTAAAGACTGTATAGATGTCTTGATCTTGTTCTAAACTTCACCAGAACCTTCTATAGAAACATAACTCTGAGGAGGGATTATTTAATGAGAAACTAAATGTAAGTTCCAACTGGAAGAGGAGGAAACAAAGGAAAAGAAGAAGATTGTAAAAGCCCTTAGAGTCCAATTGGTTAAGTTTTATGACTTGAATATTAACATTTTTAAGGAATTTGTAAATATCTCAGTCATAAGCAATAGGATGACCATTCCTTTCCCTCCAACCTCCCCCAAATCTTTAAAAAAAAGCATTTTTTCTTTTTTTATAAGCACAATCTAAGAAGATATTTAAAAACAGAGGAAAAGTAGTATATTTTAGTTCAATTAACAGCATAAATTTAGACATGCTTACTTCATGAAGATTCATGTGACACTATTGATTGTTTCAGTCAAGAAAATGTGAAATTAGAATAAAAATATTGATTACTATTCTGTGGAAGATTTTAAAGCTATATTTAAAAAATTTAAGACTACCATATATCTTTGCCTTCAAACAGTTTTAAATATCTCAAAGATTATGTATCTGTGTTGCAGAATTCATTGGCATACTAATGCATAAAATAATTTAGCAGCATAAATAGAAACTTTACATTTGCATATTAATATACATTACATTTCTTTCATTATTGTTAACCTAAATATCAGATATATAGGTTAAGAATAATTCTTAAATAGAATCCCGATTAAACGCAAATGTTACCAGTCGACGTCTGTACGTTGTTCACAGTACATAATCCGAAAGTATTGAGCATAGCCGCTGCAATTCTAATGGCCAAGAAAGTTATTTACCTATCGAAATTGCCCAAACAATAGCAATCTTCATGATGGCCTTAGTCCGCGAATTGAAACGGCTATGCTCAATAGGATTACGTATTGCTACATACCGATCCAGCGATATAGCGCAGAGGTGCATGATGGACGCTGTAGAAAATAAAACATCCAAAGAAATCCAGACGGGGCACAAATATCTAGGTAGTGGCCAGACATAATCTGAAAGAGAAAAAAGAGAAGACGAGAACACATTATGCAAATTAAACCACCTAGTTTTACATTTTAGTCTACTTATTTTTTAATTTTTTCCTCTCATAATCTGTTTTTTTTAAACATTTCATCATTCCAAAAGGAAATTACTACTCATTAAGCAATCACTCTCCATTCTTACCTCCCCCAGCCCCTGAAAATCTCTAATCTGTTTTTTGTCGCTATGGATTTAACTAATCAGGATATTCCATATAAATGGAATCAAACAATAGGAGCTTGGGTTCTTTCAAAAACAGTGTTTTTGAGGTTCATCCATTTTGTAGCATGTATGAGTACTTTATTCTTTTTTATGGCTAATGCTCTTAGTTTTTGAGTTGTTTTTTTTTTTTTATCTTGTAAATAGAATCCCTTTTTTTAAAAAAAATTCCTTTATGGACAGTTCATTGCTAGTATGTAGAACTATAATTGCTTTTCATGTGTTAATCTTGAATCCTGCAACTTTGTTGAATTCATTTCTTAGATCTAGTTTTGTGTGTAGGGCTCTTTAGGATTTTCTGTTTACAACGTCATGTCATCTTTGAATAGAGAAAATTTTACTTTTTCTTTTCCAATTTTCTTTTGCCTTTTTTCTTTCTTGCTTAAGTGCTCTATATACAATTTCTTTTTTTTTTAAGATTTTATTTATTTGACAGAGAGAAACACAGCCAGAGAGGGAACACAAGCAGGGGGAGTGAGAGAGGGAGAAGCAGGCTTCCCCCCTCCGAGCAGGGAGCCCAATGTGGGGCTCGATCACGGGTCGCCGGGGTCATGACCTAAGCCGAAGGCAGTCGCTTAACCAACTGAGCCACCCAGGCACCCCTCGATATACAATTTCTAGTACAATGTTGAATGGAAGTGTTAAAAACAGCCATGGTGTCTTTTTCCTGATCTGAAAAGAAAATCTTTCATTCTTTCACAATTAAGTAGGATGTTAGCTGTGGACTTTTCATAAATGTTTTTTATCATATTGAGGAAGTTTCCTTCTGTTTCTAGTTTGTTGAGTGTTTTTATCATAAAAGAGTGATAGATTTCATTAAATGCTTTTCTTTTTGCATCAGTTGAGATGATCTTGTGGTTTTCTTACCTTAATTCTATTAATGAGATGCAATATACTGGTTGATTTTTACATATTGAACCATCTTTGCATTCCTGTGATAAATCTCACTTGGGCATGGTATACACTATGATGTTATATTTAATTCGCTAGTATTTTGCTGAGCATTTTTGCATTTATATTTATAAGTAATACTGGTCTATACTTGTCTTTTCTTGTAATGTCATTATCTGGTTTTGGTATCTGGATCATGCTTGTCTCATAGAATGAGATACACTTTTCCTGCATCTTCTATTTTGTAAGAGTTTGATTAGAATTGGTGTTCTTTCTTCAAATGTTTGGTAAAATTTGTCAGTGAAGCCATGTGGTCTGAACTTTCTTGTTTTTGTTTTCTTTTATTCTCTATTTTGTTTATCTCCATTTTAATCTTTACCATTTTCTTTTCTTTAAGATTATTTATTTATTTATTTATTTATTTATTTATTTACTTGACAGAGGGGGAGAGAGAGAGAGAGAGAGAGAGAGAGAGAGAGAGAGAGAGAAACACCCAAACAGGCAGAATAGCAGGGAGAGGGAAAAGCAATCTCCCCACTGAGCAGGGATCCTGAAGCATGGCTCCATCCCAGGACCCTGGGATCATTACCTGAGCTGAAGGCAGGGGTTTAACTGACTGAGCCACACAGGCGCCCCTACCATTCTCTTTTTTTTGATAGTTTGTGTTAAGTTTGTTCTTCCTTTCTAGTTCCTTAAGATCTGGAGTTAGGTTATTGATTTCAGATCTTTCCTCTTTTTAAATGTAGGCATTTACAGCTATAAAATTCTGTCAGAACACTACATTTGTTGTATCCCACAAATTTTGATAAGTTTTCATTTCACTCTTCTCAAAATCTTTTCTAATTTCACTTGTAATATCTTCTTTGGTCTATTGGTTGTTTAATAGTGACTGTGGTGTTTAATTTTCACATATTTATGAATTTATAAGTTTTCTTTTGTTATTGATTATAGTTTCATTTCATTTTGGAGAAGCTCCTTTGAATACTGATATTTAAAAAATTTAATGCTTTTTTTGAATATTATCTATCCCAGAGAATGTTCCATGTACACTTGAGAAAAACTTTTTTTCTGCTGTTGTTGGATGGGGTGTTCTATATATGTTTGATGGGATTAGTTGATTTATAGTATTGTTCAAGTACTCTATTTTCTTATTTAACCTCTGTTCAGTTGTTCTATTCATTATTGAAAATGGTATATTCATGTCTCCAAGTGTTATTTTAGATCTTTTCCTCCCTTCATTTCTGTTAGTTTCACTTCCTATACTTTTTGATCTTTGTTGTTGGATGCATTTATATGTGAAATTATTGTACCTTTTTGATGCTTTGACACTTTTATCAATATATAATGTCCTTCTTTGTCCCTCATAACAATTTTTGTCTAAGTTCTACTTTGATACTAATGTAGCTGTCTCAGCTTTTATTGGTTACTACTTGCATGGAATATCTTTTCCATCTTTTCACTTTAACCTATTTGTGACTGAATCTAAAATGAGTCTCTTATTGACAGCATATACAGAAAGTTCTTTTTAAATCCACTCTGGCATCATCTATAACAATTCTGCTAATATTTGCCTTATAACTGGGCAGTTTACCCCATATGCATTTTAAATAATTATAGCTACAGAAAGATTTATTTCTACCATTTATTTGTTTTTATATGATACATATTATGTCCTCATAAATGTTTCTGTCATTCACTTTATTTGTGATTACTTGATTTCCATAGGGCAACTTTTGATTTTTTTCTTGTTTCTTTTTCTGTATATTATTTTAAATTTAAAATAGTAACCTTAATATTATAACAACCAAGTTTTAATTAATACTAATTCTGTTTCAGTAGTATACAAATTTTTGCTCTATCTTTTTCTGTCTTTGTTATTGTCACAAATTACATCTTTATATATTGGTTATTCATTAACATAAATTTATAAGTATTGCTTTATGTATTTGCCTTTTATATAAGATAGTAAACACAAAAAGAGGAAAAATCCTAAAGCTAGAAAAGAAATAAGAAGGTACGTAATCTCATTAAGTTAACATGTATGAAAAGATGAAGGACCATAGAAAAGTTTAAAAGTTCTCATAATTCATTTCATAAAACAATATAGTGTCAATATCAAAATCTATAAAACATTGAAAAAATGAGACTAATGACAAATAACATTTATTGATACAGATTCAAAGTTACAAACAAAATATTAACAAATTGAATTCAGCAAAGTGTCAAAGGAATAATATACCATTAAAAACAAGACTATTTCAGGAATGCAAGTGTAATTCAATATCAAAAAAAATCCACCAATGTAATACCTTATGTTCACATCTGTAAAGACATTTTATGATCTTTTAGTGGATATTGCGGACTAGTTTGATAAAATACAGAAGCTATTCCTAATTAAAATTTTAATTATATAATGATAAAAGGAATCCCCTTAAATTTTATAATTTATCCAAAACCAATAACAAATATTATAAACAATAATGCAATAAATATACTTCAATTACATTAAATTCAGAAATTGAACAGGATAAAAACTTACAGTCTTCAAAGCAGCAACCATAACCATGCTCAATGAAGGAAAGGTGGAAGCTCTTGAAACAAACAGAAAGAGGATATCTTAAATAAGAAATAGAACTTATAAAAAGAACCAAATGAAGTATTTAGAGTTGAAAGAAAAAAAAATATCTGAAAGAAGAGAATCACTATATGGTATTAATAAAAGAATGGAGATGACAGATGAAGAGCTATTAAAATTGAATATCAGTTAATAAAAATTATCCAAACTGAAGGAGAGTGAGAAAAAAATTGAAAATAAATGAGTATAATAGGGACCTACAGAACAATACAGAGATGTGTAACATTTTGTGCCATTGGAATCTGAGGAGAGGGAAAAATTGATACAGAAAAAATATTTGAAGAGATAATGGTCTAAAACATCCCATATTTGATGAAAAACACATTTACAGATTTAAAAAGTTCTGCAAAACCCATATGGTTAAATAAGAGATAATCATGCCTAGATACATCATAATCTGGTAAAAACAAAAAATAAAGGAAAACATCTTGAAGCAGCTGAGTAAAAAAATGACTTTTTAGGTATAGGGAGTAACAGCTTTAACAACTTCAGATTTTTCATCAGAAATCATGGATGCCAGAAGGCAGTATAATCATAGTCCAGAATTCTACATCCAGTGAAAATATCTTCAAGAAAATGACTGTGAAATAAAGGAATTTTCATATGGGGGGAAACAATGAACTCATTGACAGGATAAAAATTTACAGTCTTCCTACAGTCCTCCTATTTTATCATTGACAGGATAAAAATTTACAGTCTCCCTACAGCAAGGGAGACTTGCTGTAAAAAATGCTAAAAGATGTTTTTCAGAAAAAAAAGAGAGAAAGAGAAACTATACCCCAAGAAAATTTGTAAACTTCAAGAATAAATGAATGAGGAAGATCAAAACTGATAATTTGGGAAATGTAATAGATTATTTTTCTTATACTAGGTTTTTAAAATACATGTAACTATTAAAAATTATAATAGTATCTGAAAAGGTTCTTCATGTATATAGATATATCCCATATTACAATTAAAACAAAAAGGAGGAAAGGAATCTATATGACTATAAGGTTTTTATAGTCACTTGAAGTTATAAAATAGTAACTGTAGGGAAATGGTGAAAATTTAGAGATGTATATTTTAATCTAGAGAGCAAATCACTAGAAAAAACTGAACAAAGAAATATAGTAAAAAATCCAATATATCAATAAAAGTGGAATACTAAAATAAAATGAATAAAGCACAAAGTAATCAGAAATAAGAAATACAGGAATAAAAAGACATAAGTAGAAAATAAGAAAATAGTAACATAATTCCAAACTAAACAATACTTGCACTAACTGGAAATGATATAAAATATAGATTGTATCAATTTAAAGAGGCAGCCCTGCTGGATTAAAAAGAACAAAAATAAATAATGTCCAATTATATACTGCTTATAAGGAACTCTACAAGTTTGAATATGATGATATAGAGAAATATGGAGTAAAAGGACAGAAAAGGACACACAATACAAACATTAATCAAAGGACTACTGGAGTTGTTATATGGATATCAAAGTAAATTTCAGATCACATATTATTACTAGGAATAACAGAGACCAGAGTATAGTGATAAGGTTGTCATTTTATCAAGGGTATATAACAATCTTAAATATTTATGTAACCTAATTACAGAACTTCAAATTTCATGAAGCAAAAAAATGATAGAAAAGAAGAAATCAAAAGTACAATTGCAATTATACTTTGAGATTTCAACATCCTTTCCTCACTAATTGACAAATGTAGGCAGAAAATTGCCAGTGGTATAAAAAAACTGAATAGAATTAACAATGAACTTGACTAAATTGACATTTGTAAAACACTGTATTCAACAATTGAAGAATACACATGCTTTTTAAGAACCCATAGAAAAATGACCAGAAAAGACCATATGCTGGGCCATAAAATAATTCTTAAGAAATTAAAATGATTGATATAGTGCAATGTCTATTCTCTGACCTTAACAGAATTAACCTAAAAACCAGTAACAAAAATATCTTGAAAAAGTCCAAGTATTTGGAAATTAAACAACACAGTTCTACATAGTTTATGTTTCAAAGAAGAGTCAAATTTAATTAAGAAATAATTTGAACTAAATAAAAATTAAAACATATCAAAATTTGGGGCGCCTGGGTGGCTCAGTTGGTTGGGCGACTGCTTTCGGTTCAGGTCATGGTCCTGGAGACCCGGGATCGAGTCCCACATCGGGATTCCTGCTCAGTGGGAAGCCTGCTTCTCCCTCTCTCAGTCCCTCTGCTTGTGTTCCCTCTCTAACTCTGTTTCTCTTTGTCAAATAAATAAATAAAATCTAAAAAAAAACATATAACAAAATTTGTGCAATGATACTAAAGCAGTGCTCAGAGGGAAATTTCTAACATTAATGGTTTATTTTAGAAAAGAAGAAAATCTCAAAACCATGATCTAAATTTCCATATTAAATTCCTAGACAAAGAAGAGCCAATTAAAATGAAAGTATCAGAAGAAAGGAAGTCATAAATATAAAAGCAGAAATCACCGAAACTGAGGAAGGACAATAATAGAAAAAAATTCAATGAAATGAAATGGTTTTTGGAAAAGATCAATAACATTGATAAGCCCCTAAGCAGATTGAGGGAGAAATAAGAGTACAAGACACAAATTACCAATATTAGTGATGAAAGAAGGCGTATCTCTACAGACTCCACAGACAATTATAAAGGAATTTTATAAGCAATAGTTTGTCCATAAATTTGTATGGACACTTGTTTCCTTAGATATAAAACCACAAATTTCTGAGCTACGCACTGAATTCAGGATTCCAGTCTGTGCTGCTAAGGGGGGAAAAAGATACAAATTTTGAATCTCTACTCAACAGTTAAGCTTTTCCTTGGGCTAAGACTGGCCCACTTGCCACTGACTAAAGAGTGCCAAAGACAGGGATGGCTAACTGGAAACTTAACCTAGCTTTGACTGCATAGCAAATAAACCCTTTTAAGGACTGCAGGATCTTTTGAGATGGCATCCCAGGCTGTTGCTCAAGTTGGTAATACTGACAGAACTAATTGTCTTCCAGCAAAGTCTCCTATAGGCATTTCCCATATACAGGTCCATAGTGAAATTTTCAGCAATCTATACTGCAAATTGGGAAATTAATTATAACAGTACATTTTAAAAATAAAACTATATTTATTCCATTTAAATGACTTATTTTTATTCTGAGATTATGCCCTCCCTCTAGAATTCAGAAGCAGAGGAATCCAGCCTGTAGGATTGGCTGGAGTTTGCTTTACCATTTTATTCCTGCCCCTGTATTTTGGAAAAGTCAGCTCTGCTCTTGATATTTCCTATCACTTTGACTTTGACAGAGTTCCCTGGATATGATTGGATACTGCATCTGACATCAATTATATCTTATAAATGCTTTTGGGAACATGCCACTAACTTTCTCCCTTGAAATCACACCCACCTCCTTGTAACTTAATTTTTCTCTGATAATTAGACTGTTTCCACCCACTTGAACTTGATTTAGAATTGTTGGATCTTCTCTGTACTTACTGCTCCAAAATCTTTTGCTTCTGTCATTGAGGCATTTTTAAAATTTACTGTTAACTTGACCTTGAGTTTACAGATCAATTTGACCTTGACGGTGAATTTACAGAGCCACTCTCAGAGCTACTGCCTTTTACCAGCCAAAGTGATGACACCCAGTGCCCTTTCCTCTACTAAATACATATGTCAAAGTGCCTTTTTAGTCATACAGCGCAGCATCTGTATTTCCTTGACACGCAGATTTTCTGGTTCTTCAGTGAGACCGTGATGTTTCCGGAGTGTGTCTCGATGAAGTGGGCGGGGAGATGGGACATCCTACATATGCAACCAGCCAGCCCCCTTATTATAAAATAGGGATTTCCTGGCAGCACTATGCAGGATGTTCAACCTCCCTGCCCATGTGAAGGTTAACTGGTGCACCGCGAAGTTCCGGTTTCTGCTGAGGGGCTTGCTGTTGATCGATGCTTCTCTGTGTGAACATTAAAGCCTCCTCCAACCTGATCTTCTGTTCCTGATGAAATGGTTGTGATTATTAATAGCCTAAATTATCTAGAAGCTTGGTAACTAATAACCCACCTCTTATCCGAACTTAAGCTCCATTTTCTGACAATATAATTTTCCATCGACTTAAAGAAAAAGATAAAATTCTCCTGATACCTGAAGGGTTTGATATGATGTAGCATATCTTTTGAAAAACACCTTGGATTTATTCCCTTGAGATAGTCCCACAGTCCACATACCCTGGAATTTTCCATGTAATTTACAATTGTGTTCCTTTCAAGTTGACTTTAAGTCTTCTCTTATGGGGATATGGTAAAAAAAAATCTTGTGATATTTTCTTCAGTGGAAGACTCAACAGTTTTATGGATCTTGGGTGGTAGGAAAGAGAGAAGGACATGGAAGAAATCAAGAATATTTTCCTGGTTGTCTTAGCTTAACCAATTATATCTTAATGAGGATTTGTGCTACATGGCTCTACCCTCTAGTCATTACATTTCTTGGAGAACATTATTCAAAAGAGAAAGGAATTTAAACAGCATTTTACCCAAGCCACTAAGAAAATTTCATGCTTAATTTGAACATTTAAAGTTCAATTTCTTTTTTTTTTTAAGATTTATTTATTTACTTAAGAGAAAGATAGCACAAGCAGAGGATAGGGGTTGAGGAAGAAGCAGACTTTGTGCTGAGGTGGGAGCCTGACGTGGGACTTCATCCCTGGACTCTGGGATAATGACCTGAGCAGGAGGCAGATGCTTAACCAACTGAGCTACCCAGGTACCCTGAAGTTTAATTTCAATAGGCATCATAAACACAACAAACTCATATATGTGTGTGTGTCCTTTCTTTCACATGAAGCTTCTGTTTACGTAAAGTCCTTGATTAGGTTGAGGAAGTTACTTTCTATTTTAGTTTGGGTTTTCTTTTCTTCACTTTTTAAAGTGAATCACAAAAGAGGTTTGGATTTTGTCAAATGCTTATTTGTGTCTATTGAGGTAATCAGGTACTTTTGTCCTTTATTCTACTGATAAGGAGTATTATATTGACTGAGTTTCATATGTTGAACCAACTTTGCTTTTCTGGGATAATATCCATTTTCTTGGCATTCAGTCCTTTTTCATAGATTGCTAGGTTCAACTTGCTAGCATTTTGTTAAGGATATTTGCATCTATATTCATAAGAGATATTGTTTTAAAGATTTTTACTTTTCTTGTGGTGTCTTTGTCTGGTTTTGGCATCAAGATAATATTGGAATTCCCCTCTTTTTTATTTTTGCAAGATGTTTTGAAGTATTGGTATTAATTCTCCCAGGGAACTGCCAGATAATTCAAATCATGATGATTCTCTGGAAATGAGGATCTGAAAGAGCTCTAACCTTGTTCTGTTCCCCTCTGGCAGCTGTTAGGCAGCTGGTTTACATCCTGATTGCAGGCTGTTGGTTTTTAAGTTTACACCGAAGCCTAAGCTGGGACATGAGACTGTGGCAAGTTAAAATGCCACAGAGACTGCTGTTCTTACAGCATTCAGTCATTTTTCTTGAATAAACACTCCCAATTGTCATAAGCTTTCAGTTAATTTCCAGAGGTCTGAATTAGTTGATTCTGACAATTTCTGTAATTTTTCCTGTTGTTTTTAATGAAGAAAGGATTTTGGAAGTCTCTACCCCACCACTTTTGCTGATGTCCACCATGCGATTTTTATCTAAAAAAAATACAATTTCAAACTTTATAATATCAGAGAATTTAGAAATTGTAGGAAATCTTTTACGCTGAGACCATATTATTAGTATAAAGAATGGAATAGCGATTTTGAATAGCAGTATGAATGAGAACGTGGAAATGTCAAGTTCATATCTAGTTCCCAATATCAAGGGTGCATTATATACACCGTCCTAAGTAAACCAATAGGTATATTTTACAATGTTTTATAATGCAGTATTTTAACATTAATAATTGTTTCAAATATTTTATGCCACTCATTTCTTTATCTTTTAAATTTTTATGTTTAGATCTCGCTGCAATTATTTTATTCCAGTTTATTTTACTGTATTTAAAAGTATTGCCATAGTCCAGTTTTGTATTATATATGTAGCCAAATCTGTCAGTCTTCTCATTTGTGTCCTCATCTATGGCTTGCTCATGTTAGATGTTAGGTAAATAACTAATAGTTGAGTAAACACCCTATTTACTTTCTTCTTGTTTTTCTTTGGATAAGTTTTAAAGAATCAATTTTTTAATCTTCTCAGAATTAATTTTTGAGAGTGAAAAGAGTTGAGTATCTCAAATTTAACATGTTTTCTTTTAGAATTGACTTTGATGCCTCATTTATCATAAATAGTATGACCCACTGCTATACTTTTTTCCCCATTTTGTTTCTGTTTACTCCTACAACCGTATATTGTTATTATATGTGCTGTTGGCTTAGAATATATAAAAAACGATTTTTCTATTACTATCTTTGGAAAGTGTTTATTAGGAGTATGCACTGAAATTTATTAAATGATTTTTGGGCTCTCCCAGGATGAACTATAGTGTATTGTGTTTAACCTAGTGTAATACCATATTTATATATTTTATAACTATAGTGAAAACCCTTATATTCATCAGATAAAAAGAAACTAGCATTATTAGTTAAGTATATTTTTTTCCAGGCAACCTTACAGGGATGACGTCATTGATGCCTCAAAATAACGTTATAACGGAGTTACATATAAAACTAAAAACCCTGGGGCGCCTGGGTGGCTCAGTTGGTTAAGCGACTGCCTTCGGCTCAGGTCATGATCCCGGAGACCTGGGATCGAGCCCCACATCGGGCTCCCTGCTCGGCGGGAAGCGTGCTTCTCCCTCTCTCACTCCCCCTGCTTGTGTTCCCTCTCTGGCTGTGTTTCTCTCTGTCAAATAAATAAAATCTTAAAAAACAAAAAAACAAAAAAACCCCCTAAAAACCCTGAGGTTTGGTGACATTCATGCTCCAAGTGATGCAGTTGATAATTTGGAATTAATACACACAAGAAAAAAGAAAGAAAAAAGAAAAATATACAGATGAAAAGTCATCCTGCTTATTTAATGTATACTGTATTTCATTTAAAAATTTTCAATATTAGTAACTAGGAGTTCACTGTATAACAAAGAGGCTAACATGTAAACAAAAATTTTAGTATAATGACATAAGTGTTATGACAGGTAGTGCACGTGGTGTTCTGGAAATACGAAGAGGGTAAACTTAATTCCCACCAGGTTTGTGAGATAAGGCTTCTCAGAGAAGGCTGGGGAGGGAAGAAAGTGAAGTCTGGAAGAAGCAAGTGATTTGAGGAACACATCAAGGAGATCAGAATGATGTCGCAGAACAGGATATTTCTGAATGAGGGAAGCAGGGAGATGGACAGAAGAATTTTATACAGCAGCCCCCACTTATCCACGGGAGATACATGCCAAGACCAGTGGATGCCTGAAACTGTGGATAGTACTGAACCCTATATATACTGTGTTTTTTCCTGTACCTACATGTTTGTAAAGTTTGACTTATAAATTAGGCATTATAAGAGATTAACAACCACAACTAATAACAAAATAGGACGATGTAACAATATACCATAATACAAGATTTGTGAATGTGGTCTCTCTCTCTACCTCTCTCAAAATATCTTATTGTACTGCATTCACTCTTCTTGTGATGACCTGAGATGACAAAATGCCTGGGCGATAAGATGAAGTGAGGGGAATGGCCTAGGAATGGTGATGCAGCATTAGGCTACCAGTGACCTTTTGACACTGGGTCAGAAGGAGGAGCCTCTGCTTTGGGCCTGTGTGACTGACACTGCTGAAAGCCAAAACCACAGATGAGGGGGACTACTGAATTAAGAAGTAGGAAGTGTGTTTCTCAAACTGAGGGCTTGGGAAGGGAGGGGGATGGGGGGGATGGGTGAGCCCCGTGGTGGGTATTGAGGGCACGTATTGCATGGAGCACTGGGTGTGGGGCATAAACAATAAATCTTGGAACACTGAAAAAAGTAAAATAAATTATTAAAAATATATAAAAAAGAAGTAGGAAGTTGATTATTGAGGTAAAGCAGTTCTTAATTTTTGACAAATTAAAAGAATAGCCATAAAAATCATGGGGCGCTTGAATTTCCAGAAAGGCTATGCTTTAAAAAAGTTTTACTGCTAGATTTTTTGGCAATAATTCTAAATATACTGTACCCTCTACGGTCTGTACTGCCAATTTTTCTCAGTTAATGCAGTTTTTCCTCATTCACCTTCTTTTTTCCTCTGAAGTTAAAACTAAGGCTGGGAATGAGTTAGGATTTCCTTTTACCACTTCCCCCTTCTAACTGAGGACATGAAAACTTGGTTGAATTTTAGTATTGTTTTAAATTCTAGTCCCATCACAGAAGTTTTAGAAACATTTTAAAATTCTACCATGAGTGCAGTGCTCCTTATTAATTTTGGGTTGGAGTTTATATTTCTTTTTGTTTGATTTTACAGGACATGTATGAAATTTGAAGAACAGTCTCCAGCACCTTTATGAATTAAGGTAAACCAAAAGGAGCTCTTTTAGCTTTAACATGTAGTTGAGGGAGAAGTATCAAGGAGAAAGCTGTGCCTAATTGCCTGAAGTAGCTATATATCTTTCAAGTCATCATCTAAATATCCCTTTAGCCCTTCTAAATATCATACATTGATTTTGAAAGGAAGAAGAATGAATTTATGGTCAAGTAGATCAAAATAAAGTAGTGTCAAGTAGAAGCAGCCCGAAATGAAAGTCTCACAGCAAAGGCACTCTTCTGGTTAATATTCCCTGGAAAACCTGCCAAGGCTGAATAAAGCTTTATTTTAGTGAGGGACAGAAATGCTTACAACACAGAACACTATTTATTACATTATTTGCTCTGTGGAACTCGATAGATAAACACAGATTTTCTTACAGCCAATGTGAACAATGCATGGCTCTAGTTTGAAGAGGATTTATCAGGAGGATTTATAATCTGTTATGATTTTGTCATTCTATTAATAACTATATAACATTGCTGATGTCAATTACCTAATATTACTATATATTCTTAGTAACACTCAAGTCACGTTTTAACTTCCTACTAATTAATTATATAAAGTGTCTATTGACCTACAAATTCTTAACCCTGGTTAGGTGCATACCTGGTAGAGTTTTGGTTTATACAACTTTACAGAAAAATCCCAAAGATGATTACAAACATTACGAAAGTAAGTTTCCAGGACTTCATTAAATAGTTAATGTTGCTTAGCTTTCACGGAAATACAACACTAATTATGGCTTATAAATAATCTTATACAGATATTTCCTCATGCCATCAAGTATAAAACTTGGGTAAAGAGATCATAAGTATGAAATTGGGGTGATAAAGGAAGGATTGGGTTATTCTGAGATCTGATATCTGCTTTTTACTCCAATCTCAACTCTATTTTCCCTTTTTGTTTTCCTACGTCTTTGCACATTTTGACTTTTTTTTGGAGTGGGGGAGGGGCAAATGGAAAGGGAGACAAAGAATCTTTTTTTCTTTTCTTTTTTTTTTCATTTTATTTTTTCAGTGTTCCAAGATTCATTGTTTATGCCCCACACTCAGTGTTCCATGCAATATGTGCCCTCAGTACCTGCCACCAAGCTCACCCATCCCCCCACCCCCTCCCCTCTAAGGCCCCCAGTTTGTTTCTGAGTCCAAAGTCTCTCATGATTCGAGAGACAAAGAATCTTAAGCCGACTCCACACCCAGCACAGAGCCTGACAGGAGGCTTGATCTAACAACTCTGAGATCATGACCTTAGCGGAAAGCAAGGGTCTGGGGCTTAACTGACTGAGCCACCTAGGTACCCCCATTCTGACTCTTAGGCCTAGAATGACATTTTTAAAATATCCCTTTTTTAGATCCCTTTCCTGGTCCACTAGACAAACTCCATAATTAAAAACCTGGCTGAGACAGTACTTCATCTAGGAAGCCCTTCCTAAAGCTACACAAGTGAAATTCATTACCCCTCTTATCTTCCCATAGTACCCTGAGTATATCTCTAGGCTAGCCTATATATTTTACTGTAATTTTCTGTTTATCTATCCTAGTACATTATAGACTTCTTGACAGTGCAGCCTGCCTTAGTACTCTGTAATGTTTCACAAGCCTCGGTTAATCAGAGATGTGAGTATGCACATGTATGATGTTACAGTTCCCCTGATTATTGGCATAAATAGCCCCACTCAGCCTCTGGACCAATGAGAAATAGACCTATTAGTGTATTAGAAGCACCTCACAACCAATTTTCTGCCCTCTGTGGGGGCAAGCTACTCTCACTACCTAGGTTCCTGGTACCTAGATTTTCCAGCTTCCTTGCTACAGAAAGAGATCTTTGATCAACTAGAGACATAATTTGTCATTCTATCTGGAAGCAGAATATCTACTTTTGGTCCTCCCTATCTCATCTCAGTTCTAGATTCCTATGCATTAAAATATTCTCCTGTGCTGTATTTTCTGTAAAGACTGAATCTCAAGACTATTGAAAGCCCCTGATGTGACATCAGAAACAACTGCCTCAAACTGTCCAGATACTCTGAACTGTTATTTGGTGTCTTAGACTTGGAGTTTTGATTTAATGTGCTGAACCAGGCTCTAAGATGGGGATAGCATTTTTTTGCTTGAGTATTTTATCCTGCACTGGAATAAATTTATGAAGATATTAGTGGGTCTCCTCCATCAGACTGTCATCAAGAGTTTCCAAATTCTTATTTCCTGAGTCTGTTTCTGACATGATTTAATCATTGAGGGTGTAGTTTTAAACGTTTGCATGCATCAATAAAGGAGATCATGAAATATATTTTGGCTATGTATGACAATTTGTTGGGTAGATTTTCATTTTTGAGGTGGTATGACTTTTTATGAATACAAATAATTTAAATAAAGATTTAAAGTCTTTTTACTTCATAAATTTATAGTATATTTTAAAAAATGAATCATAAGTTCAAAAATTTTTTGAGATTTTATTTATTTATTTGACAGAGAGAAACACAGCTAGAGAGAGAACACAAGCAGGGACAGTGGGAGAGGGAGAAACAGGCTTTCTGCCAAGCCGAAGGCAGACACCTAATTACTGAGCCACCCAGGTGCCCCATAAACTCAAATATTAAAGGAACTTTATGTGATAAACATATCTAAATATTTGTTATACTATTTAATATTTTTACTTTTATTTAACAAAATGTCTGATATTTACCATAATAATTCAATTTATAAACTGGTATTACTTGGGAAGATTGGAAGTTAGTATCAGCTACTTCAATTCACTAGCAGGTTTTCTGGGCTAGATGGTATTTTCCTCATTCTCTTTACACACATTCTGGATTTGTCCACGCTACCGAGAATGTCTTCATAGAACACGGCATCATTTTCCTAATGCACTTTTGTTAAGTGTATAAACCATGTAAGGGATGGGGGGAAATTGGGGTAACCAAGGAGGGAGCCACAGAGTTTTGGGGTGGCTACCACTCTAAATAATGCTTCCTTTCCACAGAAATCAATTTAGGTGAGTAAATAGCCATTCACGGATTTCAGTAAGAGAGAGAAGGTAGTAGGATTAAATACAGCTCAAATATCGTGGCTGCACAGAGCAGTTGGAAAAGAGTGACACTAGGAAGAAATGGCTGTTTCTAAAGGAACGCTAAAGGTTTGGAGCACGAACTGGTGGTTGTTACTGGGTGACTAATGAAGGCACATGCTGGAAACAAGTAGCAGCTTGCCAGGAGGCAAAAACTTGTCCATGAAGAACCTTCCTGTAATAGTTGCTCTCCTATCTTCTACTCAGACGATGCATTTAGAAATATACTGGCACAGGGGAGCCTGGGTGGCTCAGTTGGTTGAGCAACTGCCTTCGGCTCAGGTCATGATTCTGGAGACCCGGGATCGAGCCCCACATCGGGCTCCCTGTTCGGCGGGAGGCCTGCTTCTCCCTCTCTCATTCCCTCTGCTGTGTTCCCTCTCCAGCTGTGTTTCTCTCTGTCAAATAAATAAATAAAATATTAAAAAAAAGAAATATACTGGCACAAAACATTTAGCCTTGATAGGCGAACTGCACATGTAACATGCTAATGTATTTCTCGATGAATTAAATGTCTATAATGAGTGCCTGAATGGCAACGTATTACCATGACCCTTGTCTTTTCCATAAGACGGATATTGCCATGATTAAAGGGAGGAGAAATGCCATGTGAAGGTGAAGAAGTATGTAAAGGTTTCCCGGATATGAGTGTTCCAGATGTTTTGCGACATCTGTATGTGAACAGTTTACTATATTACTATTGTCACCGTACTATTAAAATCCCTTTTGTTACCCAAAGACTTTAAAGCACTCTATAGACATTAGCATGCTAAACTTCTAAAAAACATGGAAAAAATAACTAAATAAAAATAAAATAAAAACAATGTGGAGTGGGGTCTGGGGGAAATTATGAAAAGACAAAATTGATCTTTGGGCACTTTCTTTACTTTTAAATCTCTTTCATTAATAGCATCTATATTTCAATTAGGCACTTTGAATTAAGATTAAACTCCTATTGTTGACATCATAAGGAGTGGCACGTGACAGGGAAATATTTTGTCTGGTGTGGGAAGGCTAAGCAACTTCCGTGGCGTCCTTCAATTCACACTCACTCAGAAGCCTACTCTGACTCTCAAGGGTTCCAAGGCTTCCAGGAACACACTTAGCCATTCTCACGACATAAGCAGTTTATTCATCTTACTGTGCCGCATTTTGTCAATTTTATTAATTAATAATCTATATTTCTATAAATTGGTTTTAACATCAGAAATGATACATTTCAGCTGGACTACCATCATACAGTCATTTTGGATTGAGGTGGGGAAATTTTTCTAGATTTTTTTTTTATGTGATGAAAACCTTGCTTTTAAATGGAAATTGAAGACATGGAATAGCAAAAGAAAAGGTGTCGAGATGGGTACAGGGTTGTAAAAATGGACAGACTGTGGAACTGTATCACAGGAGAAGGCCCTGAGACCGGGTCAAGGAGGTAACAAAGGCTGACCTGGGAATAAAATTGTGTGTCTACAGCTTGAGGAACACACAAATCATACGTCAAAGTTTGAGAATCAGGTAGGTAGGGAACAAAAGAGTAAAAGGCAAGAAGAAATGACTAGGAAATCAAATGGAGCAATTGTGATATCTCTTGGGACATAGCAGGATAAGCACAACAGGAAAAAGCCTCATTTAACCCATCGGTACCTCTGGTGAATACCAGTTCCTGCCCCCTTTCCTTTAGATGAAATGAACTATTTGGCCACATTCCTAACTCTCGACCTCTATATTTTGTTCCCTGGATGCTGATCAGCTTTTTTTCTTTGGCTGAGCTTTCTCACAAACAGATAAACTTTCCTCTTGGGACAAAAACATTCATAAAATCTAAAGGTAAAGGGTTTAAAGTATAGGAAAGTCCTGTAGACTGGATTTTAGATTTGGATGTCATTAGTAGACGGTGCTTGAAAGTATGAAAGTGAAAATATTGCCTGAGGGAAAAAATGTAGGGGAAGCAGACGCCAGACCTAGGACTTTGATAGCTTTTTGAATTACTTTCTGCCTCAAATTTATGTTACTGCAACAAGTCCCTGGAAATGTCTGTGGAAGGCTCTCAAAGGACCACTAGCATAGAATGTTGTTGGACAAAAGCCTAGACTCCTTGTCATTTGAGACTATTTAAACTTGATCAACCAACGTTCTACAGGCTTTTGATGCAAGCAGTCATTTAAAAAGTTCAAAACATTCTACTTTCCTCCTACTAAAAAGATTACAGAACCTTACTTCCAGAAGCCATACACTAAAGCCAAAGTGTTCCAAGTTTTTATTTTATTCTTTTTTGATCACTTTACTGTCTCTTGGCTACTGCAAAATTTTGTAAAAACAAAATAATTATATACAATTTTAACATTATGACATTTTAGAAGGAACTGTTTCTTTGTTTCTCCTTTTTTTGGAAGATTTTATTCATTTGTTTAAGAGAGTGAGAGAGAGCATGCAAAAAGAGAGAGCGCCACTGAGAGGGGAGGCAGAGTGAGAGGGAGAAGCAGACTTCCCGCTGAGCAGGGACCCCCCCCCCCCACCACGTGGAGCTCCATCCCAGGACCCCAGGATCATGACCTGAGCTGAAGGCCGCCACTAAACTAACTGAGCCACCCAGGCACTCTAGAAGGAACTACTGCTTAATACTTTTCATGCTTTTTATCTCAACCTTATATGAAGTAGAATTGTACTTTTTAGATTGAGAACCTTATTGTATAGCAATGTTTAATTGTTTGTCAAACACCACACAACCTTTACTCTATTATACCACAGGGGAAGGAACGTGGACTCTGAAACTCGACAAACCTGAGTTTCAGACACAACATCACTAGCTTAGTTTCACTGCCCTTATGGAGCCATTCCTGGAACTCTTCCTCCTCCCTCATTAACTACTTTCCCTTTGTATTAATAAGTAACTCTAGCCTAGAGCTAATTTTGCACTTATGTCATGTGGGATCAAAATTATCAGCTACTGTGTCTGTTTCCTCCAGGTAGAGGAGTGTGTTTACTCAATACAGAGCCCATACACTTTAGGTGTTCCATTAAATGTTTGGAAAGACAAATGAGTACACTATCTCAGTGGCTCCATTTATCTTTATCCTAAGGAATGATAAGAGAGGGATGATAACAATATTTCAGATTCTTGGATAAAAAGGACCTAAGCATAATATGTCCATAAAATAAGACCAGAAAATGTAAAGCTAAAGGCATCATCCTGAGCAAAACTTGAAGCAAGTAGGCACCCTCATGCTGAAATGCTCTGATTTTCATCAAGAGCTACATAATAGCTTGGATTTGGTTAGGAAGATGAAGGAGTTTCTGGCATTAGTTGGGCTCTTTGGAAATATTGAAGCATATTTCTGAGAAAAAGTTGGATTTGTGAAACTTTATGACACATTCTAAGATGACTGCCTGTTAACAAATATTTAATTATCTCACATTCTTAATGGGAGTGTGAGGGAATAGCATAGAAACTCTGTAAAAGCTCCTGATTTCATTCTGTGATTTCCCATCTCTGTGTCCAATAGTATCATTAAGTTGGACTTTGAAGTTAACTTCCGTAGACTCCTATTTGCTCAAATAAAAGAAGTGGATAAAAAAGCTCATTATCTTGTATTTAGTACTCCATGAAACTAAAATCAAATATGAATACATCCTAGCCAGTGTTAAGTATTCAGTAGATAGCTCCTATAATTCTGTTGCAAAGTCCCTGTGGTTGATTCCAAAATTTAAATGCCTCAACTTAAAATAATTTTAAGGTGGCGCTCTCAGGAACATGGTGCAAGGAGTTTCATAAATGGACCTTTTTGGGATGGGGAGAATTCTTTGTTAATCCTTTACTTCATTGTACTACTACTTTCATCAAAGACTCCTTGTGACTTGGAAATGTATCCAAATTTAAGGAAACTGCAATAGTTTTTTAAAATTATTATAATTCACTTGAATAAATATATATTACACACACATATATTCAATTTGGTCTCCTGACACGTTCTTCATTCAGTTAGAACTTGTCGAAGTGTTATAACTGTTCAAATGCTCAAATTCCATCAGGGAGTTGATGTTCAGCTTGGTAGAAACTGACTCATAAAATCAGAGAAACCTAAATAAAGTATGCCTTGATAGTGGGGAGGCAAATACGTCACCAAAGTTGTCAAAACAGTGCAGAAATCCTACTCGTGTTTGGAACTCAATTTTACTACATCTATCTGTAGTAAAAAATGGCCTTGCATTCCTTTCTATCCTTTGATTCCATGTAAATTCATACTTCCTTTTTTTGGATGTATTGATGATGAAAATTGAGGAGAATATGCATGATTCTGAGTGAAATCTCCACTATGATCTAGACAGATATTTCTTTTTTAAAAATTTTTTACATTTTTATTATTATTTTTTATTGTGTTATGTTAGTCACCATATAATACAACATTAGTTTTGGATGTAGTGTTCCAAGATTCATTGTTTATGTATAACACCCAGTGCTCCATGCAATACGTGACCTCCTTAATACCCACTACCGGACTCACCCATTCCCCCTACCCCCTTCCCTCAAAAACCCTGTTTGTTTCTTGGAGTCCACAGTTTTTAATGGTTCGCCTCCCCCTCCGGTTTCCACCAATTCACTTTTCCTTTCCTTCTCTTAATGTCCTCCTCCATGTTACTCCTTATGCTCCACAAGTAAGTGAAACCATATGATACTTGACTTTCTCTGCTTGGCTTATTTCACTCAGCATCATCTCCTCTAGACAAATATCTTCAAATGCTTATCAGTGCCGTATGTCAAGGCAACACAGAATAGTCAGAGAAAAAATACACCAAAAATAAAACTTGAGGAAAAAATTTGTAAATGGGGCCTTGGTGTAGGTCTGCTCTTCCCCATTGCCTAATAAAAACTGCAGAATACTCTCTATTACCTAATATGCGCTCTCTCACTGCTGCCTTACCTTCCCCACTGCTTGCTAGACTGCCTTGAGTCCCTCTGTGACTAATATGAGCTGACACACCCACACTGAAGGGTCTATGGAGTCATATCTAACAAGATGCAGCTTGTGCACACAGAATACATCTCAAGATGTGAGTTACTTCAGCGATGAGGGCTAAATAAACTGCTATAAAAGCTTGCTCCTGGGGAGCCTGGGTGGCTCATTTGGTTAAATTTTGAACTCTTCATTTTGGCTCAGGTCATGATCTGGGGGAGTTGTGAGATCAAGCCCCACGTCAGGCTCCCTGATGGGAGCGGGGAGTCTGCTTGGGATTCTCTCTGCCCTTCCCCTTCTCTTTCCTTCAAATAAATAAATAAATCTTTAAAAAATTCCTCCTATGGAATGGGCCAGAATGTATATGTAATTGATAATATTCTGGATTAATTTCTAGCCAGGTTGGTCTCTGTCGGTCACAGAGGTTATAACTATATTGTAAAGTTCTGCTAGTAACGTCTATTTTAATGTAAATGTTGCAGTAACACAGAGAGCATTTTCAGCTTCTTACCAGCTGCATATGTCTGGAATGCATATTTTCCCTTTGGCATCATATGCTAGTAAAATAAAGACAGTAAATATATATATATAATTAGCCAAAAAAATACCAAAGAACTAAATGCTAATGCTTATATCCTCCATCAGTCTGAAGTGGATTCAGGGTCAACCTGATGCCATGAATTACTCTGGGGCATCAAAAGTTCTCAGTTATGATGACTTGAGAAGTCTAGAGAAAATATATAAAGAATGAGTATGCATATGGTCAGGAGAATAAAAGGCACAGCATAGGGAATATAGTCAATGATATTGTAATACTGTTGTATGCGGACAGATGGCAGCCATGCTTATGATGTAAGTTACACAGTGTAAGGTACAGAGATATTGAACACCTGAAATTAATGTAACATGGTGTGTCAACTGTACTCAAACAATTTTTGGAAAGAGAATGGCTATGTATAAAACATGGCTGCCATCCCTCTACTAGATTCATTATTTTTTCTGGGTGGCCTGGGTGGCTCAGTTGGTTAAGTGACTGCCTTCGGCTCAGGTCATGATCCCGGAGACCTGGGATCGAGCCCCACATTGGGCTCCCTGCCTGGCGGGAAGCCTGCTTCTCTCTCTCTCACTCCCCCTGCTTGTGTTCCCTCTCTGGCTGTGTTTCTCTCTGTCAAGTAAATAAAATCTTAAAAAAAATTTATTTTTTCTAAAATCAAGTTCAAAATCTTTCCCTTCAAAATTTTTAATGGGAAAAACACAGCATCTTATTGTCAAAACAATAAGCTCCAAATTTGCTTGAAATTTTAAATTAAGCTACATTGTAGTTTGACATCTGCCACCGTTTCTAACTTCCCTTAACATTAACACATCCAGTATTCTCACCACTCAGGACCAGTGTCCCTGGTCATATCATGTATTCTCACATTTTCACTCATTTTTATATCATCACCACTACTTGGAATGTCAAACCCTACTCCTCTGCCTGTCAAAATCCCTGTCATACTTTAAGAACGCTCTCTAATATCATCTCTCTCTCTCTCTCTCTCGGCAAGCATCTAGAATAGTGCTTCACACATAGTAGACCCTAAATGAATATGATTCAAATGGAAACATAAATAAACTGGCATTAAGTCTCCTGAGTTGATCTATTCCTCTCAGAATTTTGTGTGTACTTCTAATTTAGCATACATCAAATATTATCATAGTGGAACGTATATAAATGTGTAAATATATTTATAAATATAAATATTTCTATATGAATATAGCATATATTTTTACATATGTTATAGACTGTTATATACATCAATATAAATATTCTATAATACAAAATGTTCCACCTAATATTTACTTGCTGAATGAATGAATGCATCTACTGCAAAAGTCAAGTCTCTAATACTTAATACTTTTCATTTAATGAATCATTTATAGTCTGCTTTAGATATTGAAAAGAGTTTATTTTTCTTCCTGTTTTGGTAGGAAAGAATATGTACTAAAAACTTCAAATATTCTTTGAAAAAAGAAGAAAAAAATCTTTTTAAGTAAAATAATTATTTTTAGTTTTGAAGTGGGAGGAATTTTGAGTGACTACTGAACTTACGGCTCATGCCAACCATTTTTAACTCACAAGTGGTGACATAAATCATGCTAACAAATGCCAACGAGTTCATAGTGCTTGCTTTATCTCATTGTTATTTATTTAAATTTTATTTTATTTAGGTTCAATTAATTAACAGATAGTGTGTTATCAGTTTTAGAGGTAGAGTTCAGTGATTCCTCATTTCCTCATTCCATCACGTGCCCTCCTTAATGCCCATCACCTGATGTCATTATTTTTATCAGAGTGGCATTCATCATTAGCAATCTGTGGCAGAGACTGCTTATCTAAAGAATACCATATTGATGAGGAAATTAGCACATTAAAACCAAAGTTTTGTATCCTTAGCATTCATTAAGGGCAACTTGGAGCTTCAAGAAAATGTCATTTGAGCTTGATATTGTCTCAATAACTTCCTCCCCGACCATGAATCCTTAGTCGCCCTCTCTCACCTCACATGACACTTATTGTATATTTGTCACTTAGTCTAAACTCCTCGCATTTTTTTAAATCTCTTTCTATAAATATCAAGCGTAGAGATTATGTCTTATATCTCTGTGCCTGAACATTTGAGGGAAAGAAGAATAAGGATAATAGGATGCTCCCACTCTTCTCTCTGTGGTGTTTTTAATAGCAAGGTAACAATAAGAAGCTGGTATGGTCAAAGTTTAAGTAAAATTTAAACTATAGATAACACTGAAATTTAGAATGGAGAGATAATTTTAAATATAATTAATTCAGTGTTACACAGTACTGAAGATTTGAGCAATGCTCTCCTTTTGTGGGGAAAACTTACATTATATATTGTATTATATTATATTATATTATATTATATTATATTATATTATATTATATTATATTATGTCCTATCATATCACTACATGCTCTGGACTGTCTTTGAAAATAACTATCAAAATACTTTATTCAATCATTAACTTCTTAACTCACAGCAGGTGTTTCTTAATGTTTTAGGAAGTTAGAAGTATAATGTAGATTTGTATAGTGTAAAACAGTTTTTATTCCAGTGCTAAGATAATACATTGTCTTTACTATGACCAACAACAGCATATTATAGTTAAGTAGTGTTTTTATGTGTTAACTAACACCATCACATATTTATTTTTGTGTGGATAGTAGGATGGGTTTTTACTTAATTGTAATCTAAAGAATATAAGTACCATTTGAAATTTCTTTTTGTGTAGGCAACATACTTCAGCCAAGACCATTAAGTTATGTATCCTTCTGTTCACATTCCCATTTAAAAATTATTAAATGGAACTGAAGACCTTAGTCATCAAAGGCCTATGTTGAAATTCACACATGCTAGGAAAAATGAAGAATTAGGTCATTTCCTAAGGTTAAAACCCCAAGCAATGTGATTTGGTAAGATTAATTAGTTCCTGGCAGAATCAGGGCTTTGGTTTTAAAGGAATGCAGTCTAGTTCGATGGTCAGACCCTGGATATAGACTCCATTTCTGGCTCTCATACTATTTACCTTTGTGTTATTAAAATGATCAGTTAAGCTCACTGAACCTTAGTTTCCAAGTCTGTAAAATGAGCAAGCTGAGGTATTTGAATTTTAAGGTCTTTTCTGGCTCTCAGACCTGGGTGTAAACTAGTCGTTGTCTTCCTAATTATCAGAGGAATATAGATATGTCCAAATCATTCTTTCACTCTCATTGAAATTACATTAACAAGGCAATGCTAACCCAAATATTATTAATCTAGAAGAATAGCTCTCAGACCTGTTCAAAATCATATGAAGGAAGCAAATAATCTTACCAAAATTTGGCTAACCATTTCCAATATATGCTTTTCTAAGACCACTGTTTTAGCACATGCATACCACAACACTTGGTATAGGTGACAAGAGCAAAATCAATTTAACTATTGTGTCCCAATGCGACATTGCTTGTCCACCTTCCCTGACTGATGATGATTCTGTCCCCATATCCCAGGAATGATCCTTTTTCATATATACTGTTCTGTGCTGCATCCAGGTGCTCTATTCATGAGAACAACCTCATTCCAGTCTGACTACGAGTATTTAGCTTGATTAATACATATTGCCAACTTCTCAAATGAGAACATTTAAGGAACAATGTGCTCTTTTGAAGCCACTAACCCTATTTAATCCCAATAGCACAATTAATTTATTTTTTTAGTTCACTTAAGGGCGAGAAGTAAAAATCTAAGGACACTTTTGCACCCCTGGATGTTTAATTAAATACATAGTAGCTTAGGTTAGAAGCTCAAAGTGCAGATTGCCCAATCTGGGAAACTGAACTCTTAATAATTAGGAAATGAATTAATTAACATATCATGTATTATTAGTTTCAGAGGTAGAGTTTAAATTTTAAAAATGAAAAAAATAATAAAACAATTAGGAAACTCTATTAAAAATTATAAGAAAATTATATCAGATGGTCTTCACCAGAATTTACCTTAGGCCAACTACAGGTGAATTGGAGTAAGAGGGCCACCATGTGGCAAGGAAGGAGAACAGGGTGAAGGTGATACAGGATTTCTGGTTCCTGTGTTAACAATGACTCATTTCACTATCATAAGCACATCATTCTCTCTTGTTTTCAATGTAATGGAAAGAAAAACAGAATATTTGGTTGCAGGTGTTATACCCAATTCATCACCATACTGATACCTGAGAAGAGTGATACTACTTCCACTATCTACCTCTGTTTCACTTGTTACTGGGTCACTATCTACCTCTTTCCACTGCTGGTATAAAGGGCTGATGCTCTGGAATCGGACAGAGCTGGGCTCTAATATAAACTCGATCACTACTAAACTAGGACAGTTTTTGAATCTCTCTGATCCTCATTTTCTTCACTTTAAAAATGAAGTTAATTAGGGGCACCTGGATGGCTTAGTTGGTTAAGCATCGGACCCTTGATTTCAGCTCAGGTCGTAATCTCAGGGGTCTTGAGATCAAGCCCCATGTTGGGTTCCATGCTGGGCATGGAGCCTGCTTAAGATTCTCTCTCTCCCTCTCCCTCTGACACTTCCCCTTTCTCTATCTCTCTCTAAAAATAAAAGGAAGATAATTATATCCTATTTACAAGTTCACAGCATTCAGTTATTGGTACAAATAATAAGAAGTAAGATGCCATATGTGAAAGTGCTTTTCAAATTTAAAGGTTTTTAAAATGTAAGAACATTAAGTAGAACACTTTTGCTACAGAATTTCCAATTTGTATCTATGATATTATCACTGTCTTTAGAATTACCAACCCTTGAATTCTCTATTTTTCTATTTTTATTATCTTTTTTGATATTTAATTCATATCCTCATCTTCTGAAACATTAAACAAAGAATGAAGAGACCCATTGACGTAAGGGAAGAGTATGCATGTTTGGATTTGGGGAAGAGATGAACAGTAAATGCCTTCAGAATTCTTGGCCATTGGTGAAATAACACTATTCTATTTTTGATATACTTGCAAGTAGTCCTTAGAAGCATCAAAATTCAGGATAGAGAGAGACCAAAAAATTACCAGGTGGATTTAAAGTGATGACCTATTGGTCTTACGAAAGCAGCATAGTTTTTTAAATAACTTGCCTAACTGAAATCTTATACATTGCAAAAAATTGTACTCAGGAATAAGATAATAATGAAAGAGTCTCAATTCCAGATGGTCTATTTCATCACAACACTTCTCTGCTTGCAGACTTGAAAAGATATAGAAGGAATTTACTTCTTCCATGGAAATAGAAGATAGATATTAGTACCAGATTCAGTGAATTAGTATGGATTGTTTTACAGACAATTTACATTTTTCTTAGGGGTGTTCCCAAGTACAACAGACATTTGCCCAAACAATTTAATGTGGACTGCTACCACATTCATCTGAGCGAGCAGGTACAATTAAGTAAAGACACAATCTTAAGTGAGACAAGAGGGGGGTTGCAACCTCAGGTCACAGTACTTTTCATTCTTGTATATCATCATGGGGTGGTGAAAAGTGGGCACAGAAGGGAACAAGTCAAGGATATTTAGTCTTAGGAATGTACAGAGGAGAGTATAAGATCGATTGTCTGAATAGGTATCTTTCTATGTCGTTTGTTCTAAGTTATTTGAAGAAGATACGTTTCTTCTGCAAATCCAAGAAGTTTCCTGTGGTTTTTGTATAACCCACACTTAAACTTTGTGCAAAATGGAATTTTTATACTGGCAAAAATTAGTAAATTGGACCTCTAGCATTTATTGTGTCTCCCAGGTGTTTATAGCTACATTCTATTAGCCAAAATTCCCTTATTGTAGATTAATATATTAAGATCTTCATGTGGAGATATCCAAATTGATCTCTATAAGCTAGAAAGCATATTTCATCTTAAGAGGAAAATGAGAGAAAGAAAGAGCAACAGCATGATCTCTGAGGCACTGAAATCCTACAATTCTGATCTCCAGTGTTCTTAACTGAGAAATGAGAGCTCTCTGTCAGCACGACAAACCAGAAGAAAGATCTCTCCAGTCTGGAGCATGGATTGTTGATTCCTGGTCAGTTGGTCTGTTGATATGGGGTGGGAATAGCCTTTTAAATTTCAAAGAGGTGTGGCTAAATTAGACAATAAATTGAAGAAGGGCACATCTTTAGAATAGGTTCTGCTGCTTAAAAGAGACAGCCACGAAGTAGTACAAACATGGCAGGTGTTTATTATTGTTTGCCTCTATTATCATTTGCCTCATACATAAGCAACAAAATACACATCTAGGAATAAGGGTCAGGCATTTTGGTTATATAATTTTGGTGTTTGATACATTAGTGAGTTTACCTTAAGGTTTTGTTAATTTCATGTTGTTTCCTCATTTAGGGAGAAAAATGTATAGATTGAAATTGTCACAAACAAAAGCCAAATACTAAAATCGAACACTATCAAGTAATCTTATACAGGCATCATTAACAAAGCACTGTGCATGTGTACACACACACACACACACACACACACACACATACTCCTTATTCCTGCTCACCATTTTACTTCACTTCATAGCACTTATTACCATCTAATTTTATATTTTACTCATTGATTTACTGTCTATCTCCTCCCAGGAATATAAGCTTCATTTTTACAATTTTATTATGTTATGTTAGTCACCATACAGCACATCATTAGTTTTTGATGTAGTGTTCCATGATTCATTTTCTGCATATAACACCCAGTGCTCCATGCAATATGTGTCCTCCTTAACACGTCTGTTATTTTCACTGTTCCATCCATGTGATGAGAAGAGTGCCTGATGCGAAGCTGGTACTTATTGTGTGTTGTTTGAATAATAGAATGGATGGATAGATAAATAAGCAAATGGAAAAAAAGTCTAGTAGGTGATGGGTATAAAGGAGGTCACAGGTGCTATATGTAAGTGATGAATCACTAAATTCTACACCTGAAACCAGGATTACACTATATGTTAACTAACTGGAATTTAAGTGAAAACTTTGTAAAAATTCTAGAGGGTTGTGTACTGATTTGACTGTGTTTATGCACCACTCAGTAATACAGTCAGACCTAGAACCCAGATCTCCTGGCTTTTAATCCTGTGCTCTCTTATGCCATACTTTGTAGCTGATCACTAGAATAAAAAGGTAACTATGAAAATCTATAATAATTTCCTCCTACAGGAAGGTGGGAATGTGGAAATACAGGTTGATGCATGCAATGAAAAGACCATTCTTTGAAGATTTGAAGACTGAAGACTTATATAGCAAATTTTCCTACCAAAAGTTAATTGTCTTTTTCAAAATGACAAAATTAGATATAATCAGTCCTGTTCCTGAAAATCCAGAGTGTTTAATCAGCATAGATCTGATTGTCTCTGATGGCAGATGGAAGGAGCCCCAAGTCTCAATCACTGACAAACTGTGAGATATGCCTGGCAAGAGGAGAAGAAAGGAGGATGGTCTAAGGTCACTACTTAACACTGGAGTCACTTGCCCTTTTTACCATACAGCTCATACAGAGATCCCTACTTCTGGGCACTCAAAGTCTTGAAAAATGGAGCTACAACAGGATAAATCTTAATGAACAATTGGAGATGCAACCAAGTGCCGAAGAGAATCTATCCTGATTTCCAGAACCCTTCCACCTCTAAAGGAGAGCCAGCAGGGGAAGGACATCTTGAGATCACATACATGCAAAGATGATACTCAAAATAATTTACAAACAACAGAGTCATTTAAATAAATAGGTGCATCAGTATAGAAATGAAAAATTTAAGTCTATTTCTTTTTGTCCCCTGAATAAACCATTAATGATAAAACTAACACATGACAGACTCTGTAGCTTGCCAGCCAATTTCTAGTAAAGCGTGTAGACATTGCTTGATAGGACTTCTAAGTTCTTTTGCAGCTCTGTCACACTAAAGAAAGCCCATCGAGGTGTACATATTCTTCCTATTTTCATTATACCAATGTCTCATTTTTCAGAATATTAATCCTCTCTACTGGTTAGTTGAAGTAAGGTGGGAAACATAACAACATTTATTGGGAAAAGACTTTTGAATATTTATGTCTTTTTGTGGACCAGCCAGAGGTCATTGAACATGATGACTTATCACCAAAATAAAACAATAGGCCTATGTTCACAAATCAAATCAAAATAAAGTCAAATAAAAAAATAAGGACATAAAATCCTCTTTATGGTATGGTCTTAGTCATCTAAAATATATATATGCATAGACAATAAGAGAGGAGCAAATATATTGTGGTACAAGTGATGGAAATTTATGGTGGCAAAGTAATATTTGACTTTCTTTCTTCTTGTTTCTGTAAATTGTTGTCATATGCCTATGTTATATGTTTAATAAAAGATGAGGAACTAAAGTTGCTTGTCTTAGGACATTGATGAATGAAGGGACAGTGACAAGCCAGTGATACGTATCTTAGAAGGTTAGAGAGGTTAAGTATCAATATTTTCCTAAAAGCCTCACTGTTAAATAATATTTTTTTTTAAAAAAGATTATACAAGGGGCGCCTGGGTGGCTCAGTTGGTTAAGTGACTGCCTTCAGCTCAGGTCATGATCCCGGAGACCCGGGATCGAGCCCCACATCGGGCTCCCTGCTGGATGGGAGGCCTGCTTCTCCCTCTCTCATTCCCTCTGCTTGTGTTCCCTCTCCCGCTGTGTTTCTCTCTGTCAAATAAATAAATAAAATCTTAAAAAAAAAAGATTGTACAAATTTTCACTTTCTCCATGCACTGGCTTCGATGAATACATTTCTCTATGGAATTTTGGTCAAGAAGATCATAAAGCAGAATGACTCAGAATATCATGCTGCTGCTGTCATGTGTCTGGATAACGAAAGATCATGGTATAGAACAGCAAGCAAGTCTTGAATACTGAGGTACAGCTTGTAAAATGCAGATGCACATGCCAGGTAATTCTGAGGTAGTTGTTCACAATCCAAGAACCGTGGCTTTGATGAATAAGAATGACCATCTAAAAGCCACAGGTCCAGCTTAAGTATGAAAAATATGAACAAGTAAACTCCAGTTTCCAAAATCTCTTAGCCACTTTGCATTTGTTCCAACCCACTATCTGTGTTTATTTGTCTGCTTGTGTGTCTACTGTCTGGGATTCTTTACAGGATTATAAGCTCCTTAAAGGTAAGGATAGGGCGCCTGTGTAGCTCAGTGGGTTAAAGCCTCTGCCTTCGGCTCAGGTCATGATCTCAGGGTCCTGGGATCCAGGCCAGAGTCTGGCTCTCTGCTCAGCAGGGAGCCTGCTTCCTCCTCTCTCTCTGCCTGCCTCTCTGCCTACTTGTGATCTCTCTCTGTCAAATAAATAAATAAAATCTTTTAAAAAAAGGTAAGGATAATGCCGGTGTCTGGTTTGGTTTACCACTGTAAACGCAACACACACTATAGATACTCAGTAAATATTTGAATGAATGCATGAATTTGGCACCTATCTCAAAATGACAAATACTGGAGAGAATCTGGCTCAGGTTTTCCCACTTTTCTTTTTATTATGTAGACGTGACATGAAATTGGTATAAACCTTGCAGTGCAAGAGAAGTTTTTCAATGTTTCCTGAGAGGAAGATCGTTTGTTTCTTCTACCCCATACTCTCCTTCCCTGAGATCAGTTCATTGGATTAGCTCTTCTTGAAGTGATTCTACTTTGTCTTTCTGTGGATTAAATAAGGGGCTGAGAAAATTTTTGTGGACTGTGTTAATTCTTGATGTGTTCGCGTGCATATGTTTTGTGTAAGTATACATTCCCACACTTAGGCATATATCCATCTATAACCATTCATGAGCATGTTCAGATTAATGTAATAGGAAACTGATGAATGTGTTTGGACACTTAATTTTTCTGCCAACCATATGATCACATTTGTCATGTGACTGAGTTATTATTATATAATATGCAACTCCATATAGCGGTTTAGTTGATGTGCCCATGGTGCTGTTCATTATCATGGTCAGAAAAGCCACATCTGTTCAGAATTCAAAATATTCTCAACAACTTCCTTTTACTGCTACTGCTAGAAAATGATATTTAACATTTGGTTTGCTTATTTTAAAATTCCCAAACATTTCAGTAATGAACTGAAAAATCTTGATCAAAAGTATTTATGATATTCTGTTTCCATAGTAAAACTGGTGATTGAGAAGAAGTATACAAAATACTTTTTTTGAGATTAAAGATTCATGCAGTTCATTTAAATGTATGCAAAATAAGGAGAAGAGTCTATTTAATATATTGGTGGGACGGTAAGCTGTGCTATGTTCTAAACGGGAGAAAGAAAAGGGGCTAATCATTTTCTGCTCTGTGTCTCCAATATACTTATATTTTTGAGTGCTTATTTTTCAATTTAACTTATAAAAGGAATATTTATAAGTGAAATATCTTTTATCTTTCTATCTATTGAATCATCTATGCATCCATCTTATATCCTATTACAATAAGTTCTCATGAAATAGAAAATTAGTTTTTCCATAATGAACTGGATCAACTCAAATGTTGCCAAACCTAAGTGTTTCATTGCCTGGGATTTGGAAAATTTTCCTTTTTGTAAAACATTTCAGTGTAATGGTACTTTTGGACTTTATTTCCTTTAGACATTTAATTTGACACTTATGGTAATCCATATCACTAAACATATCCATGTGGTAGGAAAACAATTGCATTTCAAATTCATTATTAAGACAGTAGAACGTGTGGGAAGAATAAGGCTTTGGAAGGATATAGAACTAAATATTCACATATATAACTATTCTGAAATTTCTTGAATACCCCCAGGGTCTTTGATTATCCTGAAAAAAGACAGTGGGATCTCTGTTCTAGATATCTTGAAGAATGGGACACACTAACTACATGTATTATATAGATTATATGGATATTTCTTTAGGTTCTAACATGACTAAAGAACAAAAAAATCACTTATTGCCTATTAGGAATAAACAAAGCAACTTATTTTATGCAAAATATTTTACTCAAAATATAAGTACTTGGAGGAGCAGACTGAACTCACTACTGGTCAAAAGACACCTTAAGGGCTTGTAGATAAATGTAAAAACTTGATAGAAAACAAAATCCTTAGAATACTAAACATATTATTTTAGAATAGTATTAGGCAATACTTATATGCTGGTTATTATGTGCCAGACACTATTCTAGGTGCTTCATTTATTATATTGGTTAGTCTTTAAATCATGTGAGGTATGTACTACTATCAACCAAGTAAAGGTGAGGAATCTGGAGTATATCTGAGCCACTCCCTCACCTTCCAAACTCATACCTAAACACAAAAGAAGATGTTCTTTCTTTCTTATCAACATCGTCCTTGGCTAGGGGTGTGTTAACAGTATTTTCCACTTTTGTGGCCTCCATGCTCTGTAATTTCTCAGCTCAAAGCTCACTTTTTTAAATTTTGAGAGGTTCCTTGGTATTTTTTTAAATCTTACCACTTAAGATGACTTCTAATTAAGATCACTGGCAAATTCTATTACTGATAATTATTTTCTCGCTGATAGAGGCCTGTAACAAGTTCGCGTCCTTTTCAGAATCAACTGAAAAAGAATTAATGACATTTTTAAAAGCTTTAATTTCAAGCGAGAAGCTGCATTGCTAGGAGGATCTGAGTCAACATTGTGTAGCGTGTACACCTCCAGTTAATGAGAAACAGTGGGATATTTGGTCCTTGTAAGAGTAAAATATAATGAAACACGAGTCATAAGTCTCTTGTACAGTAACAAAATAACAACTACACTAAAACATTTGGGATTCTGTGGCACAGTTAGAATCTTAAGTAGTTTTCCATTTTAATTACCACAAAAGGATAATGAAGCCATTTCAAAATCTTTCCCACAAAACTTTCTCTGGGCCAAAAGTCTGAAAGAAATAATTTTCTTCTTGAGAACATGTCACTAAGGGGGAAGTCTCAGTTTTCTTAAGAACTGTAATTTTTCTAATGGTTCTTCTAAGAATAGACCATGGCAAGTGTACTTTGAGAAGACTGACATTAATAAAATCATTCCCTCCCCAGACATTAAAGTGGTAAAATGAAAACTTGAATTTGAGGTATAATAACAACTTCCCCAAAAATGTTCCTGACTTTGTCCTATCTGTATGTCACTTCTTCTGAATTAGGAAGTATTTATATTGATAAGACATAATATTATTATTAGTAGTAGTCATTAGAATCTGAAAATTATATGATTAATAATGATTTGTGATTAGTCTAAAATTGGGGGCAAGAGAATGGACGGGCAGGAACAGGGAATTATTTAGATTTCTCCTAGTTTTATTAATATTCTCATCCTTCAAACTCTTACCTAAACATAAAATATATAGAAAAATCAATTTCCTCCAAATTTTAGGGGATGTTTTGGGTATTTAAAATTTAGCTTTGAGAGGCAGTTTGAGAGGGCACCATAGGAAGACCCCAAATCCACCTCCTCCTAAGGATATAACAAATCTATAGCAACATATGGAAAAATTCCCTCTGAAAAAAACCCCTGAGAACTACCTGAACTAGTTGCTCCACAACAGGGGATAAAAAGACCACATCAATATGGGTAAGAGGTACAGAGAAGTCTCACCAAAGGCCCTATACTTGGTGCTGCAACCCAGAGTTGGGAGGGATATCACAAATATGGATATTCTCCCTGAGACTTAGGGATTTGTGCCCCACATCAGGCACCCTGACCCTGGAGACCTACACCACAGAAATGAGCTCCAAAAATGTCTGGTTTTAAAAGCCATGGGCTTGGGGTACTCAGTTGGTTAAGCATCTACCTTCAGCTCAGGTCATGATCTCAGGGTCCTGTGATCAAGCCCAGCTTTGGTGAGCAGGGATCCTGTTTCTCCCTCTACTCCCCCCCTCACTTCTGCTCTCTCACTCTCTTTCTCTCAAATAAATAAATAAAATCTTAAAAAAAAAAAGCCATGGGGCTGTAAGGAACAGAGACTTCACTCTTAGAGGACTTGTATGCAGACTCATTCATGTGGGACTCAGTGCAGAACCAGTAGTCTGAAAAGCTATTAGACCACATGTAAAGAAGGTTTACTTGCTAGTGTCTGCTGGAAAGGGCAAGAGTCTACTGGAACTCTGTCCAGAGAACAGAGATGTTAGCAGAGACCATTTTTATACTCTCCTTCTAACTCGGTAGCTGGCCCCGGTGGTATTCCTTATGACCCTGCCTAAGCCCACCAGCAAGGACACCACCCTCACGCAGCACTCTACATCCTCCCTTCAAAAAAACTGGTCAGGACGAGTGTACCACCCCTGTGTACCATTCCGCTACAGCCCTTCCAAAGGGAATTCCCCTTGAGCGCCTGGCTCTAGTAGTTAAGGGGGGTTACATTTTTGGGCCCTATAGTTCTGGAAAAATTGGAAAGACAGCTCTTTGCAAGCTAACCCCAAAGGTACTGCACAGACAACAGAATGAAACTTACTCCCAGTCTTCCCATGAAAAAGGCCCATCTATTTGATCTGGAGCTCCAGTCTGAGGGGTAGGCTCCAGGCTTACCACATCTCAAGGCTACAGAAGTGCTCTTAAGGAATGTAGCCTGGCATACCATCTTTGAGTTCTCACTTAGCCTCATTACAGCTTACTGATACCTCCCAGAAAGGAGCTCATATACTAATCTCAATTAGCATCTAGTTTCAGGCTGATTAGAAGCTAGGCCCTCAGACAGCAGGTTTTAAGGAATGCAAATACGCATAAGGAGATGTCTCCTTAAGGACAGGTGCAACACTGGGGGCTCCAGATTAGTGACTCTCTTTGGATGTAAGAACACACACAGACAGAAAGTGAAGGGATGGAAAAAGAGGTGTCATGCCAATAGAACCCAACAGATATTACGGGTATCTACACTGATATCAGAAAAAATAGGCTTTAAAAAAAGACATAACCAAAGACACTACATACCGATAAAGGGGTACATCTACCAAGAAGTCATAATATTTGAAAGTATTTATGCACCCAGCATACAAGGACCTAAATACATAGAACAAATACTAATAAACATAAAGGGAGAGAAATTGACAGTAATAGAATAATAGTAGGAAACTCCAATACCCCACTTACAACAATGGATAGATCATCCAGACAGAAAATTAATATGGAAATGTAAACCTTAAATTACATATTAGACTATATATATTATATGTATATATATATGTATATATATATATTCCACTGAACAGCCACAGAATATACATTCTTCTCAAGTGCACATGGGGTAATCTTCAACATAGATAACATGTTAGGCCATAAAACAAGTTTCAATAAATTTAAGAAGACTAAAATCATATCACGTGTCTTTTCCAACCACAATGATATAAATCTAGAAATCAATTACAAGAGGAAAACCAGAAAAAACACACATACAGTATGGATGAAACTAGAGAGCATTATAAGTGAAGTAAGCCAAACTTAGAAAGGCAAGTACCCTATGGTATCATGGATAAAGATGTCACACGTACACACACACACACGAATATCACTCAACCATAAAAAAGAATTAAAATGTTCCATTTGCCACAACATGAATGAGCCTAGATTATGTTAAGTAAAATACATCACAGAAAGACAAATACCATATGATTTCACCTACATGTGGAATCTAAAAAACAAAATACATGAACAAATGAAACAAAAATAATGTGTGATTCCATTTATATGAAGTTTAAGAACAGGTATTTAGCTATTGTGAAAGAAGTCAAAATAGCGATTATCTCTTGGGGCATGGTACTGCTTATTGATTGGGTTGTGGCATGAGACACTTAGGTTGCTAGTAACTGTATATTTCAACCTGGATGGTGGTTGCAACTCTGTGTGTATATATGTGTGTTTCAAAAAATTACTTATCTAAAAAAAAACCTTACTGACTTATACAATTAAGAATTTTTCCCTTAACTGTATGAATGTTATGCTTCAAACAAAACAGTACTCACCTAGAAATATAAATAATCTAACAGAATATAGATTTTATTTATTTATTTATTTATTTATTTATTTATTTATTTATTTATTTGAGAGAGAGAGAGAGAGAGAGCGCACATGAGAAGGGTGAGGGGTAGAAGGAGAGGGAGAGAGGGAATCTCAAGCAGACTCTGCCCTGAGCCTGATGATGATATGGGGCTCGATCTCAGGACCCTGAGATCACAACCCTAGATAAAATCAAGAGTTGGATGCTTAACCAGGCGCCCTAGTGGAATATAATAAGAAGATATAGAAAGGAAGAATATATACTTACATACAGATTTCAAAAACACTTTATTTTTGGAGTAATTTCAGATATACAGAAAAGTTGCAGAAATAATAGTTACATCTTCCCATCCAGTTTTTCACATTGTTCTATCTTATATTACCATAATACATTTGTAAAAACCAATAAACAAATATTTGGATATTGAAAAAAAATGAACTCAAAATGGATTAAAAACTTGAATGTAAGACCAGAAACCATAAAACTCCTAGAAGAAAACGTAGGTGGTAAGTTCCTGGACATTGGTTTAAAGGATATCATTTTGAATCTGACCACAGAAGCAATGGCAACAAAAGCAAAAATAAACAAATGAGACTACATTAAACTAAAAAGCTTCTGTGCAGGATAAGAAACCATCAACAAAATAAGAAAGCAACCTACTGAATGGGAAAAATTATTTCCAAATCATATATCCATTAAGGGGCTAAGTTCCAAAATATTTAAAGAACTCCTATAACCCAACAACAACAAAACCCCAAGAAATCTGATTTAAAAATAAGCAGAGGATCTGAATAGACTTTTTCCCACAGGAGCATCCAGATGGCCAACAGGCGCATGAAAGGATTTTCAACATCACTCATCATCAGGGAAATATGAATATGCCTTAAAACTACAGTGAGATATCACCTCATTAATTATCAAAATAGCTATTATCAAAAAGACCCCAAAAAATAAGTGTTGATGAGGATGTGGGATCGTTATGTTGTACACACAAACCTAACATCTTGTTGTATCTCCACTACAATTTAAAAAATTTAGCTTTGATATTTTTGTTGCTGCATGGAAAGAAAATTCGAGCTTTGAGAAATTAGAAAAAGGTACACCTTTTAGACCAAAATTACATGATAATTTTATAACTTTCTTTTTCTAGATTATTTAACTTAATTCAATCTCTTATACTTAAGACAATTTCTCTAAAGTATCTGTAAACTTTTGATTCTTTTTTTTCTATACCAACAGGTAGATATTTCTGACCTGTGAAATCATAAAGAGATTTTTGTGAGCAAATTGTTCATGACCTGCTTGTCACCTTCCCCTATCATCTACCTTCTTAAAATCCTAAAATACAATCCTGAGAGAAATTTTTCTGCATATATAAATTGATGCATTGTGTCTACTTATTTGCTTCCATGAAATTTTGGAAAGCTCTTTCAAAATTAGTAAGTTTGTGTGGTATGGAGTCCTCTGGAAGACTAGGCCAAGGGTAGATAGATCGTTTACTGTCATTTGGGGTATAGGGTGGCTCGGAAAAAGATTATTTTTTCCCCAAGATTATTTTTTAAGATATCAAATAAGTAATATTTTAATTTCTGAGTACTTTCAATTTTCCTTACTTTATATAACACTTGACCAAATAGCTCAGTTATTATAACTTTTACAGTATACTGAAATATATTGCACTTAAGAAAAAAACTCCTTCATTTAAAAACAAACTGTAAACTCTAAGATACTGAAGCACTCATGTTACCTGTAAGTGCCAACACTGTTATTTCCTCGTGCCACTTTCAATCACATTTTTGAAAAAGGAGATAATGCCAACAATCATAATTGAAAAATTTCCAAGTATACAAATATAAGATTTTCATAACAATTCAAGAGCTAAGTGGGACTCAATTCAAATGACAAAAGTTCACTTTTTATTTGAAACTATAGCATGTGCCTTGGACACATTCCTTGCTGCCAATAAATCCCACAGTTCATTCTCTAAACTATTTTTTAAAATCTAGGTTAGTCATGGTGTCTTTTGAGAGGAGAGGTGGGGTAGGGGAAGCTAAAAGTCACATTTGATTCCTCCAGTTCTCAAATTAAAGTGCTCAATTTTAGGTAAAATTTTTGGATACCACTTATAAGTGTATTTCCATCATCTTTGAGTTGTCTTTTAAGGTTTTATGTTTTCCTAAGATATTGTCATGGACTCAGTTTTAATTCTTGAAGAACATATATTTTAAGGATACACAGAATTTAAGAAGCCAGGATTATATCAAAACTTATTATAGAACCACAGAATAAACTGGTTTGTAACTAGAACAGTACAGAAAAGAACAGCCAGAAGTATATAGACAAAGGACAATTAATAATTTGGAAAAAAAACTTACTTTTTCCATTCTGCTAGTTTTCTTCCCATCTCCTTAAATGCACTTTAAGCAATATTTTTCAAAAATTTACCAGAAAAAAAAGAGAGAGAGAAAGGCTAATTTCCTTTTTATACAAAAATAAGCAGCAAGCTGTTCTTACCCACACAAGAGGTTTTTTAGTTTTTTGTTTTTCCGGGTATTTTTGTTCTATTTTTTTTTTAAGTGGTTTTTTTTTTTTTTTTTTTTTTTTTTTTTTTTTTTTTTTTTTTTTTTTTTTTTTTTTTTTTTTTTTGTATTCTGTAAACAGTTTTTTTAAACTCACAGTCCATTAAATTCTTTCCCTCTTCTTTTAGCAAACTTGTAGCGTATATCCTTTAACAGAAGGAATTTAAGCAAACAAACCAGTCTTGCCTTTTCTCTCTCTCTGTCAGTTCCCCTTCTTATTTTGATTTATTTTTTGGATTGCCATATACAGCTAGTAGCACTGTTACCGGACAGTAACATATCCCGGATGAGGGTTTTGATGGCGATTTTACCTACCAAATGGACGAAAAATAATTTCTCTATCACTGAGGAGGAGACTGTGCGGAGCGAAGGGAGGCGAAGCAAAAGCTTTCCAAATCGCGTCGGTTGGTTGGAGTACTGGATCCTAACGTATTGTTCCAAAGCGCACTGGGATTTTTCCTGCCAGCTTTCCACGTTGGCTGCATTAGAGAGACCAGCGGCATCTGAAGTGAAGAGGATTATGGCTTTGAGACAGCTGTACTCGACGGGGTCGACGTGCAGAGCTTTGAACTTCTCCATTTGCTCTTGGAAAATCTGTACGTGGTCCATGAAGACGGCCACCTGGTTGGAGGGCACCGGCGAGGTGTTTAAGCTGGTGGCAGCCAGGAACGGGAGGACATGAAGGGGCATGGAGCACTGTGCCCAGTTGACCATGAATAGGTCACACCAGGTGAGGCGAAGAAGGGTCACTTGGTCATCGATGGACAGGTCAGGGAAGAAAGGTATTTTCCGGGCCCATTCAACAGCGCCGAAGAGCACCCGGGCAGCCTGTTCGCAAATGTTCTCAAGGGTTAGGACATCGTTGGGCTGCACGCACTGGCTACCTGACCCGAACAGGGTATAGGGCTCAGCGTGGAGCAGCAGAGAAATATATGCAGACAGGTTAGAGTGGAAGCTGGGGGATTCCACTTTGGTCAGCACTACTTGCCTGTGGGTTGGCTGGGCGAGTGGTATCCTGTTCCTGTGCGTTGCTTCTCTTTTCATACCCACATCGATGCACTTTTTGAAGCGGCAGTACTGGCACTGGTTGCGATGGTGCTGGTCAATGCGACAGTCTTGGTTGGCATGACATATGAAGTTTCGACTCTTCCCCACACTGCGCTTGAAGAAGCTCTTGCAACCCTCGCATGTGAACTGGCCGTAGTGCTTGCCGCTTGACTTGGCTCCACATACCATGCAGTCGATGTGCTGTTGAAGTTGCTGCTGCTTGTCACCACTGTAGCCACCAAGGCTGCCTTGCCCAACAGCCACTATTTCCGCCAGCATGCTCGGTGGGGCACCTTGGCTTGGCATCTGTAGCAGGTACTGGGCACTGGGTGGCAGGCCTGGCTCGGGCAGTATCTTCAAGACCTGGCTGCCCTGCAACCTGGGCATCTCGTCCTGGGGGTCGCTCCCGGTGTTGACTACCGTTTCCATTTCTGCGGGAGACGCGTGGGTATTTCCTGCTCCGCGGGGTGTGGATGATGGCGGCTCCTGATTTCAGGCTTCCGCGCACTGCCTTTTGTGCGTATGTGAGACAGGAAGTAGGAGGGCGCCCCCGGGTGGCTCCGGGGCTTGTAGGTTGAGGTTGGTCAGTTTTTCCTTTTTTGTTTCTTTTCCGCAAAGTTTTATCTATTTCCTGTCAGGACCAGTGTTATTTGTTTTATTTGTTTCCCTCTGCTCGGCATTATTGGTTTGGGGGACCTCCCACCAGGAAGGGCAGGGTAGGTGACAGGTGTGAGGGAGGGGAAGCCGAATATGGGGAGAAAGGGAGGGTAGGGAGAACTGCAAGTGGATTGTCTCGCTTCAAGACAGAATTAGGAAGCCAAAAAACAAAACAAAACAAATCTACAAAGATCTGACTTGCTTTCAGTCTCTCCCTCCTTCTCTGGTTCACTCTTCCAGAAAAAGATTCTTACGGGTTTTTTTTAATTTGGGAAGACTCTGTTGTCCAGAAATGGGGGACTCATACAAATGCATGCCGAAGACTCTATTTCTTGGTTGATGTCGACAGTTGTAATTGCTTTCATCATTTCCATTCCCTATAGCTAATCAGATTGTGTTTTGTTTTTGTTGGCGGTTTTTTTATTTTGTTTTGGTTTTATTTTTATTTGTTTGTTTGTTTATTTATTTAGTGACAGTCACTTAATAAAATGAAAGCCAGAATAAAAAAAAGCAACCGAGGCTCTTTGGTAATGATAGCTTTTAGAAGAAAAGAGCAGAGGAAACTTTTTTCACCAATGAAAGACAGTATTGAAAGTTATTTTGAATGAGACAGCTGGGGAGATGTAAGCTGCTACACTGTGCAAGGTGATTTCAGAACTAGGTTCAGAACTTAAGAGAACTGTGAGGTTGAACGGTAGGAATTTGCTAGTATTCAACTCTTTTGCCTTACAGAAAGGTCAATTTCATGTAGTTTAACCTAGTGTCATTCATTTTTTATGGAACAAATTTATGAGAACCAGTGCCTTATAATACCAAAAGAATTTAGGGTTTGATAGCTTGGAGGCAAGCCTCACTTCTGTCACTTAAAATATGTGTGATTTTAGGGTAAACAATTTTATCTTCCTGTGCCTCAGTTTTCTTATCTGTATGATATTGGCTTATATTACTAAAGGCAGCAATTTCAGTATCCATTTTACTGTTTCTTGTAAAATTTAATTGCTTTAATTTTTGGAGTAATTACAAGCAATACTGTTACAAATAATTCATTTACATGTATGTTAGTGCTTAGTTGTAAGCCATTCTCTAGGATGCATATTCAACCTTGGAAGGTCTGGATTATTCGGCGTACACTTTTCTAATATTGCTATATAATGCTGTGTTATTTTTCAATAGTTCTATCAATTTACATTCATTCCCACTACGATATATGAGTTACTATTGTTCCACATGTTTGCCAACACAAGTATAATCACACTTTAATTTCTGCTGATCTAGTGACTATTTACTGGTATTTAATTGTGGTTTTCATTTTCCTGATTACTAGTAAGTTTGAGTGCCACATATGTAAAGGTACTCAAACTCATTTGGATTTTTTTTTGTGAAGTACCTTGAAAAGTTTATCTTTTTGCCAATTGCATTGTTTGCTGTGTTTTTTTTTTTATTGATGCATTGGGCACTATATTCCAAGACTATTCTCAACTAAATCTGTAGCTTGAACATTTTGACCACTGCAAATCACTGTGTGTTCTGGCTTGTAGTTAAAAATGATCAAAAACAGCTTCCTTCTCCAAGGCAACTCCAAGGCACTTTTGTGGTTCAGGTTTACCTCCGTTTACCCTCCCATCCAGGTACAATTCTACAGGGTGCCAACTTAAAATGAGGGTGATCTGTTTGTGTTTCTGTCTACATAGCTTCAAACTCCCTTGTTTAGCCAGTATATGTAGGGCAAAAGGTGCTTGAATCCTGACCCAGATATAATTTGGGTTTCAACCTTGACTAAAATTCTGTCTTCATAATTCTTTACTATCTTGTCAGTTTTTTGATATGTACACACACACACACACACACACACACACACACACACATCTAATATACTTGTTTGATAGTGTTTTTCCAAAAAGCCTCATCTGCCATATTTCAGAAAACAGAACTCATTGTTGAGTAAACCTATAAAATCCTGTACTGTACCTCACGCCTCCAATTCTCTTACAACTAAGTTGACATCTAATAACAAAGGAAAACCAGACTCAGAAATAGAGTTTCACTAAAGTGTAGAGTTATTTGAAACACCTGTTAGCCTTTGGCTATAACCATTCCTCCAGTGGCCTTCCAGAGTAGTCATACTATGAATCTCAATGAGTTCAGGGCCCCACTGTCTATGAGCAGCATTCACCTTGCTTGAGTTTAAAGGATTCTTACTTAGAATAAAGAGCTGTATTAGGGATTTTATGTGCAAAACATCACATCCTGTTAACAGGTGCTTAACCTGCTTCCAGTCTGCAGGGCACAGAAGACAACATATTGGATGGTTCTAATGAGTACAGGGAAGGGAGGAAAATGACTTGTTTTACTATCTGCTCTCTGCTCTGACACATGCTCTCTGTATGTGTATAGCCACTTTGGGATTTAGTTTCTCTTCTGAAAACCCAAGAAAATTACCTCTTTTCTCTACTTTACAAGGTTCTTTGATGATAAATTGAAACATTATATATGATTGAGTCAAATATTTAAGATCTCAACTACAGTCTTTGACCCAAAATAACACACCTTTACTATTTGTGTTTCCTCTGTCCTTATAAGTTATCGACTGAACTGAACCAGATTCAAGTCTAGGCACCATTTATTACCTTAAAGCCCTGTGCAGACAACTGAAAAATGAGGCTGCAACAAGAGGCAATTTGAACTTTTGCCAAACGTCTTCTGAAATGGCATCCCAGGGAGGTTGGTCAGTCCATTATTGAGGATGTAAGAGTTATACAGAAAACTTTTTTTTTAATTTTAATTTTTATTTTTTTTCAGTGTTCCAAGATTCATTGCCCATGCCCCACACCCAGTGCTCCATGCAATAGGTGCCCTCAGTACCTACCACCAGGCTCTCCCATCCCCTCACACCCTCCCTCCAAGTCCCTCAGTTTGTTTCTATGTCCAAAGTCTCTCTTGTTTCGTTTCTCTCCCTGAATTACCCTACTTCCCATTTACTTTCTTTCTCCTATTGTCATCTATATTGCCCCTTATGCACCGCAAGTAAGTGAAACCATGTAATACTTGGCTTTCTCTACTTGGCTTATTTCACTCAGCATAATCTCTTCCAATCTAGTCCTTGTTGCTACAAAAGTTGGATATTCATCCTTTCGGATGGAGGCATAGTATTCCATTGTATATATGGACCACATCTTCTTTATCCATTCATCTGTTGATGGGCACCTTGGCTCTTTCCACAGTTTGGCGATTGTGGCCATTGCTGCGATGAACATTGGGGTACATATGGCCCTTCTTTTCACTACATCTGTATCTTTGGGGTAAATGCCCAGTAGTGCAATTGCAGGGTCATAG